>PVIW01001505.1:0-292094 GCA_004026585.1 Noctilio leporinus | reverse complement strand
CTTTGTTAAAGAGCTTTAAGCAGCACTCCTAAATTAGTGATCTTAACTGGATGAGGGGGGCTGGGGGATTATCATGACAGCATAGTATTAGAGAGAGAGAGGGAAGGGAGAGAAAGAGAAACATCAATTTGTTGTTCCACTTATTTATGCATTTATTGGATGCTTCTTGCATGTGCCCTGACTGGAAATCAAACCCAACCTTGGCATATTGGGATGACGCTCTAACCAACTGGCCAGGGCAGAAATTGGCTTTTTGTGCTAATATATTTTCTTCTCTTAAATGAACAAAAAATTTAAACGTGCAGCTCACAGAAAGAAAAAAATAGATGGACAATAAAGACAGGAAAAAATCTATCTCATTCATAATTAAAGTAATGCAAAAGATGCCCTGGCTGGTGTGGCCCAGTGGATTGAGCACCAGCCTGTAAACCAAAAGGTCACCGGTTCAGTTCCTGGTCAAGACACATGTCTGGGTTGCAGGCTAGATCCCCAGTTAGGGGTATGTGAGAAGCAACCAATTGATGTATCTCCCACACACTGATATTTCTTTCCTTCTCTTTCTCCCTCCCTTTCCCTCTCTTTAAAAGTAAAAATAGGCCCTGACTGGTGGTTCAGTGGATAAGACGCTGGCCTGTGAACCCAAAGGTCTCTGATTCAATTCCCAGCCAGGGCAACATAATCAGGTTGCAAGCCACGTCTCCAGCCAGGTCTATAGCTGGAGGCAGGTGAAAGGCAACCATACAATGATGTTTCTCTCCCTCTCTGCCTCTCTCCCTTCCCCTCTCTAAAAATAATAAATAAAATCTTTTTAAAAAAAAGTAAAAATAAAAATCTTAAAAAAAGAAGAAATGCAGTGAAAGACAAATACCATATGATCTCACCTGTAAGCAGAACCTAATGAATAAAAACAAATGAGCAAAATAGAACCAGTGACATGTAAATAAGAAACAAGGCCCTGGCTGGTAGCACAGTGGATAAGGTGCCGGCCTAAGAACCCAAAGGTCACTGGTTCGATTCCCAGCCAGGGCACATAACCAGGTTGCACGCCAGGTCTCCAGTCAGGTCTGTAGCTGGAAGCAGGTGAAAGGCAACTATACATTGATGTCTCTCTCCTTCTCTGCCTCCCTCCCTTCCCCTCTCTCTAAAAATAATAAATAAAATATTTTTTAAAAAAGAAACAAACAAACTGATAGTGATAAGAGGGGAGAAAGGAGGGGGATAACAGGGGAAAGAAGGGGAAGGGTCTAATCAAGAACAAATATAAAAGACCCATGGACATGAACAACAGGATGGAGAATGACTGGGAGTCGGGGGTAGGTGGATGGGTAGGTGGGACAGGGGAGAGCAATGGGAGGAAAACTGGGACAACTATAATTGAACAACAATTTTTTTAAATGCAAAAGAAAAACATCATTTTTCATATCAGAGTGCCAAATACTTAAAAACTGGATAAGGCAACAGTGTGTTGAGGGGCAAATTCTCATTCAGTTTTGGTAGGCAGTATTTTCTTTAAAAAAAGAAAAAAGTTTATTTATTCATTTTTTAGAAAGAATAGAAGGGGGGAGAGAAAAACAGGATGAGAAACATCAATGTATGGTTGCCTCTGGCCCACAACCCAGGCATGTGCCCTGACCGGGAATTGAACCACCACTCCTTGGTTCACAGGCCAGCACTCAATCCATTGAGCCACACTAGCCAGAGCTCTTTTCTAAGTATATTTTATTAATTATGCTATTATAGATTTCTATTTTCCCATTGCTACCCTCTACCCATGCCCCCCTTCCCTTCCCACCCCGCTTAATTCATGTCCATGGGTCAAAGTTCTTTGGCTTCACCCTTTCCTATACTATTCTTAACATCCCCCTGACTACTTTGTACCAATGAATTATGCTTTTTAATCCCTGCAACTTTTCCCCTTTCCCCCTTCCCCCTCCCAGCTGATAACCCTCCAAATGATTCCCATACCTATGATTCTGTTCCTATTCTGGTTGTTCGCTTAGTTTGTTTTTTGCATATATATATATATATATATATATATATATATTTTTTTTTTTTTTTTAAGATTTTATTTCATTATTTTTAGGAAGAGGGGAAGGGAGAGAAGCAGAGAGGGAGAGAGACATCAATGTATGGTTGCTTTTCACCTGCCTCCAGCCACAGATCTGACTGGAGACCTGGCTTGCAACCTGGTTACATGCCCTGGCTGGGGAATCGAACCTGCGACCTTTGGGTTCGCAGGCCGGCACCTTAACCACTGTGCTACCAGCCAGGGCTTGCTTTTATATTTTAGACTCTGTTGTTGATAGTTGCTGTTGGGGCCCACCTGGGAAAACATGGAAACCTGGAGTCCCACGCAGGCCAGGCTCAACCTGTAAGTCCCGACTGGAAAACTGGGAATGCTGGGTACATACATATTTCCATGTTAAAACCAGAGGCCCTGGCGGAAGGCAACTAGGTCATGGGAAAATATTTTAGTTACTATGAAGCCTAGCCTGTTCTCTCACCTCATCTGATCCTTTGTTGTATCAACAGCAGAAGTGTTTTAAATTTGAATGCACGTCCTGACCTGAGTGAGATCTCCCTGCCCCTTCACTTGTTTTTCCCATTTCTCTATAATTAGCATTATTTAGCATTGATTGACAAGCTACATATCTCCAAGTTTGCGTCTTTCAATACTAGAGCTTTGGGAACAAAGAACTGGGCCTTTGGCCTTAAGCCACTGGCCAGCTCTTATTCCCCTTACACACAGCTGTTTGGGACAGTGGCACTGGGGGATTTTACTGCGGGTTGGGGTCCCCCACAAATTGTCATTTTAATGTTCATAGTTTTGATTTTTAAAAAGATTTTATTTATTTATTGTTTTTTTAGAGAGAGGGGTAGAAAGGCAGAGAAACA
This sequence comes from Noctilio leporinus, assembly GCA_004026585.1. Classification (NCBI taxonomy): domain Eukaryota; kingdom Metazoa; phylum Chordata; class Mammalia; order Chiroptera; family Noctilionidae; genus Noctilio; species Noctilio leporinus. The sequence continues at coordinate 289,199 of PVIW01001505.1, read as the reverse complement.
GAGAGAGAAAGAGAGAGACATCACCTGCCTCCAGCTACAGACCTGGCTGGAGACCTGGCTTGCAACCTGGCTATGTGCCCTGTATAGGGAATCGAACCAGCGACCTTTGGGTTCGAAAGCCGGCACCTTATCCACTGTGCTACCAGCCTGAGCTAATGTTTATAATTTTGATGCTCTTTTTCTTAAGTCCCTTTAATATTTCATATAATAATGGCTTGGTGATGATGAACTCCTTTAGCTTTAACTTGTCTGGGAAGCACTTTATCTACCCTACCATTCCAAATGATAGGTTTGAATAACGTAATCTTGGGTGTACTCCTTGCTTTTCACCACTTTGAATACCTCTTGCCTGCAGTTTCTTTTGAGAAATCAGCTGATAGTCTTATAGGAACCTCTTTGTAGGTAACTCTTCTTTTCTCTTGATGCTTTTAAGATTCTCTCTTTATCTTTTTTTTTTTTTTTTTTTAAAGATTTTATTTCATTATTTTCAGAAAGAGGGGAAGGGAGGGAGGCAGAGAGGGAGAGAGACATCAATGTATGGTTGCGTTTCATCTGCCTCCAGCCACAGACCTGATTGGAGACCTGGTTTGCAACCTTGCTATGTGCCCTGGCTGGGGAATCGAACCTGCGACTTTTGGGTTCGCAGGCCGGCGCCTTAACCACTGTGCTACCAGCAGGGCAGATTCTCTCTTTATCTTTAACCTTTAGCATTTTAATTATGTATCTTGGTGTGGTCCTGTTGGGACCTAGCTTGTCTGGGACTCTGTGTTTCCTGGACTTGTATGTGTTTTTCTTCGCCAAATTAGTAGTTTTCCTTCATTATTTTTCCAAATAAGTTTTCAATTTCTTGCTCTTCCTCCTCTTCTCCCGCACTCCTATGATTCAGATGTTGGCACATTTAAAGTTGTTTCAGAGGTTTCTAAGTCTCTCCTCATTTTTGTCAATTCTTGTTTCCTCATTCTGTACTGGCTGACCGTTTATTTCTTCCTTATGTTCCAAATCATTGATTTGAACCCCAGTCACCTTCCTTTCACCATTGGTTTCATATGGATTTTGCTTCATTTTACTTAGTATAACCTTTACTTCTTCCCTTATGTGTTTGCTGTACTCAAGCATGTCTGTGAAGTCAGTGAGCATCGTTATCACCAGTGTTTTGAGTTCTGTGTCTGTTAGGTTGGCTATCTCCTCGTCACTCAGTTCTCCCACCAGACCCTTGATCCATTCCCTCTTTTGGGCCATACTTCTCCATCTCCTCAACTTGACAGCATCTTGTGTGTGCCTCTGTGCCTTAGGTAGAGTAGTCACACCCATTAAGCTGAAAGGAGCAGAGCCTTAGGTATTTGTCAGTGCAGGTTGGTGACCTGTTTCATCACGTTGTGCTGCTGTATCAGGGAAAGTGGTCTAAGAAAGAACAATGCCACTTGTTCAGCACTCATCCCTTTTCCAGGTTTTCCTCCCACTTCTTGTATGGAACTACATCAAATTAAAAACTTTTTGCACAGCAAAGGAAACCGTCAACAAAATGAAAAGAAAACCCACTGAATGGGAGGCCATATTCACCAATGATATCTCTGATAAGGGCTTAATATCCAAATTTTATAAAGAACTTATAAAACACCACCACAAAAAGAAATAGTCCAATTTGAAAAATGGGCAAAAGACCTGAATAGACACTTCTCCAAAGAGGATAAATAGATGGCCAATAGATCTATGAAAAAATGCTCAACACACTAATTATCAAAGAAATACAAAATAAAACCGCAGTCAGGCTTCATCACCTCATACCTGTCAGAATGGCTATCATCAATAAATCAACAAACAAGTGCTGGTGAGGATATGGAGAAAAGGAAACCCTCATCCACTGTTGGTAGGAATGCAGGCTGGTGCAGCTACTGTGGAAAACAGTATGGAGTTACCCCCCCAAAAAAAAAAATTAAAAATTGAACTGCCTTATGACCTAGCAATTCTACTTCTGGAAACTCAAATTCAAAAGAATGTATGTACCCCCATGTTCATTGCAGCATTATTTACAAAGCCAAAATTTGGAAGCAGCCCAAGTATTCTTAGCAGATGAGTGGATTAAAAAGCTGTGGCGCAGCCCTGGCTGATGACTCAATGGAGAGGCGCCAGCCTGGGAACCCAAAGGTCACTGGTTTGATTCCCAACCAGGGCACATAACCAGGTTGCAAGCCAGGTCTCCAGCCAGGTCTGTAGCTGGAGGCAGGTGAAAGGCAACCATATATTGATGCTTCTCTCTCCCTCTTTGCCTCTCTCTAAAAATAGTAAATAAAATCTTTAAAAAAAAAAAGCTGTGGCACATTTATACAATGAACTACTCCACCATAAAAAAGTAGGAAATTGCAACAGTATGGATGGACTTAGAGAGTATTATATTATACTAAGTGAAATAAGGCAGTCAGAGAAAGAAAAGTACCACATGATTTCACTTACATGTGGAATCTGATGAACAAAATAAATTAAAATACAAAATATAGATAGACTCAGAGAACAGACTGACAGCTGTCAGAGGGGAGGGGACTTTGGGGGATGTATGAAAAGGGTGAAGGATTAAGAAAAAAAATTTCATAGACACAGGCAACAGTATGTGATTACCAGAGGAAAAGGGTGGTGGGAGAGGTAGAAGAGGGTAAAGGAGGGATAAATGGTGAGGAAGGAAGACTTGACTTGCAGTGGTGAACACACAGTACGATATACAGATGATGTATTATAGAATTGTACACCTGAAACCTATATATTTTTATTTAATAAAGAAAATAAATAATTGTATAATATTATGTAGCTCAGGTTCAATATTTGTATAATATAAAATAATAAATAATTATTTAATCCCCCCAATTACCAAATTATATTGATACTGTAAGGGAGAAGACCCAAATGCATCAAAGGCCCAAAACCATACTTTACAGCACTTTTTATATATGTATAAAATTTTATATTAAGTGATAAATTATACTATTAGAAATATCTCAGACAGGTAAAGATCATTGCCTCAGAAGGTAGGAAAACTGCTTTTATCCTTTCAAGCATAAAACACTATTTGGTCCTGACCAGTGTGGCTCAGTTGGTTCAGTGTCTTCCTGCAAAGCAAAGGGTCGCCAATGATTCTCAGTTGGGGCCCATGCCTGGGTTGCAGGTTCACCTGGTTAGGGTCAAATGAGAGGCAACTGATCTATGTTCCTCTCCTTCTTTCTCTCTAAAAGTAAACAAATAAAATCTCTATAATATTATTTGAATTTTTAAAACTATGCACATATATTATTTTGATAAAAATAAGATTTCATTATAGGAAAGGAGAGTTGAAAGGGCTTTGGCTTTATCTATAGTGTTTTATTTTTGAGCAGGAAGGAAGAAAAATTTGTTAAAATGGTTAATTCTAGTAGGATTATGAGTATTTATTTGTTAAATGTTTTGTTTTGGTTGGGTTTTTTTGTAGTTTTAAAATTTCTCAACACTTCCTTTCCCTAATCCCAACAGTTTTCTATACAAATGGTTTTCAGAACATTTAGGGTTCTATCTGCCTTCCTTGGAATGCTCTCAACTTTATCAGTGTCAATTTAAATAACCAGTACACAAAATATGTTTCCAATCTAGTACAAATATATAGTGGAATGAATACTTTTCTGACCTGGATAAACTCCTGGTAATATAGGGGAAGGTGTTTTTAGAGCCACATTGTCCAGGCAATTCCTGCTACATTTGTGACTAACATATTTTTCATATGAACTGCTGTCCAACCAGTTCTTCCTCATACTGTTTTTGAGCATTTAAGGTTTTGAATTTAAACATTAGCTTATTCTTGTTAAATTTCATTTCAAATTGAGCCCATGATGTCATCCTATTAATATAATTGTAAGGCTTTACTCATCATCTGTTATATGAACTACTCTTGCAGCTTTGCAAATTACATATCTGATTAACATTTTGTTGTTGCTGTTGTTGTTTTTCACTTCTATTCTATCCAAAGTCCAAAGATAATCCACCAAAGACTTTCCTGGTGAAATCAAGAGTCTAAGTGGGTCTAGTTATTCAATCTTTAACACATTCATTTAATCAACCAAAACATATCTTATCAGCCACAAATGTATCATGAAAGAATATGAAACTGCAGGATTTCATCTATAACTAGAACAATTCCCTGATCTAATTCTAAATAAAAATAGTACAGGATTCAAGAATAGAAACATCGGCAGATCGATGTGGTGACGTCAAAAAAAAAAAAAAAAAAAGAATAGAAACAGAAACAATTTGTTACACGATAAATCACCCCATGCTAAACTTTTCTGTTTAACATTCCATATCACCTGTTTGATCATTAGCTAGTTAATTTAGCACTCTGAAATCCAATTGAGACTTAAGACGTAAATTCATTTTTAAATGTTCAGTCTTACCATACTGGGTTATAATTTCTAGTTCATAATTTACTATATATGCTCTAGTTTTTAAATTATTGTTCTTTCTGTTAATAATCTACACAGTACTTTAAAAAAAAAAAAAAAAACTCACCCAAGGATTTTTATTGATTTTATAAAGGAAGGAAGAGAGAAAGAGAGAGACAGCAAGAGCGAGGAACATAGATGTAAGAGAGAAATATCAAACAATCAGTTGTCTTCTATATGCACCCACACTGGGGATCAAACACACAACCTAGGGATGTACCCAGACCGGAGATCCAACCTGCAACCTTTTGGTGTATGGGACAATGCTCCAACCGAGCCACCAAGCCAGGGCTGTAGTACTTTTTTTTTTTTTAACAACTTTATAATTTCTTTTTTAAAATCCTATAAATAGTTAGACAAAAATTAACATAACAGCCCTGGTCACACAGTGGCTTGGTTGGAGTATCATCCCAACCAAAGGTCACAGGTTTGATTCCCAGTCAGGGTACATCCCTAGGTTGAGGGTCTGTCCTTAATCGGGGTAGGGCAAGTAATCAATGTTTCTTTCTGACATTGGTATTTCTCTCCCTCTCTCTCTCCCTCCCTTCCCTTCTCTGTAAAATAAATAAGCATGTCTCAGAGTGAGGATAAAAAAAAATTAATATACCATCATCCCATTTTATACATAAGGAAACTGAATTAGAATTATTTGCCCAAGGTCAGGGAGCTACAATGAACCAAAATTTCCCATTGAAGTCTAGGGCTCTTTTCATAAAGCTATGTGGATCTCTAATACAAAACTACTACAGATTGCACATAAAATTTGTTGCTTAAACACTGATTTTTCTATTAATGGTTGGCAGGTGTTACAGAGGAGGTGAAGAATGTAATTTCATTCTTCACAAAAGAAATGAGTGTGGCTATAAAAGAGCAATAAAATAAGCCCTGGCTGGTGGCACAGTGGATAAGGTGCCAGCCTGCGAACCCAAAGGCTGCTGGTTCAATTTCCAACCAGGACAACATAACCAGGTTGCAAGCCAGGTCTCCAGCCAGATCCGTAGCTGGAGGCAGGTGAAAGGCAACCATACATTAATGCTTCTTTCCCTCTTTGCCTGTTTCCCTTCCCCTCTCTCTGAAAAACAAACAAATAAATAAATAAATAAAAGAGCAATAAAATAGGTCCTATGATGGAAAATATTCTATACCTTTACTGTATTAATGTCAATATCATGGTTGTAATATTGCACTAGTTTTGCAAGATGTCACAGAGTTAGAGACCTAGAATTATCTCAAAAGTTTAATAAAAGTGAAATAATTGATATTCTTTTTAAAACTAATTTTATTTTAAACAGGCTTAATGTGAATAGTTTAAGAAAATTAAAACAAAACAAAAAACAGTATCATGCATCAGGCTCTGAAAGCCAGTCCAGTGGACTTCAAAAGTGGGATAAATCCCATTAAACAAAGCTAAAAAAAAAAAAAAGATCCTTGGAAATTGAAAAAGAGTCCCCAGGATTCTTATTTTTCAAACCAGCAAAACTAAGTGTAGGAAACAAATTAAGTAACCTCAAAAAGAATCACTAGAGTAGTTAGAACCACCAAAGCATTCCTCAGCCCTTCACTGCAGTTCTCAACTGAAACTGAATGGGCATCTGAATGTGCATACGTGTTACCTTCAACCTGATATTCACAGCCACAATTTCAAGAGTTCCAAAATAGTCTTTTTTTTTTTTTTTCCTACCACAGGAGTTGCCATTAGTAAAACACTCACTCGGCATCTACAACAGGTCTGGTTAGAATGAGTTCATCCCTTCAGATGCACAGCTGATCCTCAGGAAGGTGCTTCTCTTCCAGCAAGCAGGTTTTTGTAGGTTTAAAGTGGCTCTCACAACCTGTGCAACCACTTGTCCAGAGCCAGAACAACTCCTTCCCTATACACGCCTAGTGCCATATAATCATTTCCTGCTCTTGCCACTTCACACAGCTACCAAGTTCAGGTGGCAGTGGCTGCAGCAGCAGCTGCTGCTTCTATTATAACCTCACTAGAGAAGGATTTCATTTTGTTATAATGGCGCTCAAATCCTTTACCACTATCCTGTGAACATAGTGCTGTTTGTTTCAACAGCTCCTTGCCCAGTCAGACCTAACCAGATCACCCCCTTTTTCAGAATTTACAACTTATTTTTTTGAACCAGGAGCAAAATGCTTCTACATCTCTTTTTATTCTGTTTGTTCTGTCTACAAGTCTCAATTAACCCAGCTAGCTAAATGTGCCCTATGTATTTAGCGCTAAATGCTGCAAACTCAAGTTTGCCTCTCAGTTTCACCACTACTTCTAAGACGACATTTACTCAGCCATAGTTATCTATTTATTGGTAAAGCACATAATAATCCTAACCAAGAAAATATAAACTCATTTCAAATGGAGGACACTGTGCTAAGTAAAATAAGTCATGCACAAAAGGACAAACATGCTATGATTTCCTTTCTATCAGGTACTCAACACTCAAATTCAGAGATAGATAATAGAATGGTGGTTGCCAGCAATTAGGGGAAGGAGAAAGGGGGTGTTGTTTAATGAGTATAGAATTTGAGTTTTGCAAGATGAAAAGAATTTTGGAGATTGTTATACAACAATGTGAGTGCATTTAATACTATTGAAGTGTATATTTAAAACTGGTTAAGGTGGTAAATTTTATTTTGTTTATTTTACCATAGTTTTTAAAATACAGGATTTTCTGTCAAAATGGAGGCTTAAGTAGACACTCTTCACCCCTTCATGCAACCATAGAAAGAATTACAACCATATCTCAAAAAACAAATAATAACCAGAACCACTAGAAAATCACACTATATGGAAATCCAACAATCAAGGATTTAAAGAAACCACATTCATCCACACAGGTAAGAGGGGTGGAGATGGGGTAGAGAGGCTATGTGACTTGGACAAGGAGTGGTAGCAGCAGCAGGGGAGGCAGAACAGACAGTCTCACATTCACATGTGGTGGATAAAAATCAGAAGGATACCCTGGGAGTGAACAATTCCACTCCCTAGGACAGACCACAGAGCCCAGGGTTCACACACCAGGAAGAAAAAAAACCCACTGTCAGTAAAAACTAGTGGGGGTTGGGGCAGCAGAAGAAACTGCCAGATTTTTGCCATATAAACAGCCCACTTATGTCTTAGAACATTAAGCAAACCCCAGAGCAACAATTGGAAGGGCACCAGATGCATACACAAAGCAGGTGAAGTGACTGGAAATGGAGTGAGTACCCAGCAAATCACCAGAAGCCAGGAAACAGCAGTCTCCTCTCTGAGCCCCCTTCCACAAAGAGAGCCACAAAGCAGCGAAGCAGATGGCTTCACTATGGCAATTACCTAGGGCTCCACCCCACATAATTTACAGGTGCCTTTGCTACATAAGCCCAGCTACTAAGATAGGGAGTAAAAGCAGCTCTACCTTATACACAAGAACAGACACAGGGAGGCTGCCAAATTGAGGGAGGCAAAGAAATATGGCCCAAATAAAAGAACAGAACAAAAATCCAGAAAGAGAACTAAACGAAACAAAGATAGCCAACCTATCAGATACAAGGTTGAAAACACTGGTGGTAATGATGGTCAGAGAACTCATAGAGTACGGCAAAAAAATAAAGGAAGAAATGAAGGTTACACAAAGTGAAATAAAGAAAAATATAGAGGGAACCAACAGTGAAGGGAAGGAAGCCAGGATTCAAATTAACAATTTAGAACAAAAGGAAGAAATAAACATTCAACCAGAACAGAAAGAAGAAACAAGAACACAAAAACAAACAAAAACCAACAACAATGAGGAGGAGGGGCTTAGGAATCTCTGGGATGACTTTAAATGTGCCGATATCTGAAGTATAGGGGTACCAGAAGGAGAAAAGGAAGAGCAACAAATTGAAAACTTATGTGAAAAAATAATAAAACTTCCCTAATTTGGCAAAAGAAATAGATACACAAGGCAGGAAGCACAGAGTCCCAAACAAGCTAGAGCCAAACAGGACCACACCAAGACACATCATAATTAAAATGCCAAAGGTTAAAAATAAAGAGAGAATCTTAAAAGCAGCAAGAGGAAAAAAGAGTTACCTACAAAGGAGTTCCCACAAAACTGTCAGCTGATTTCTCCAAAGAAACTTTGAAGGAAAGAATGCACTGGCAAGAAGTATTCAAAGTGATAAAAAGCAAGGACCTACAACCAAGATTACTCTACCCAGCAAAGATATCATTTAGAATGTAAGGGCAGACAATGTGCTTCCCAGAAAAGGTAAAAAGTTAAAGGAATTCATTATCACCAAGCCCTTATCATATGAAATGTTAAAGGGATACATTTAAGAAAAAAACCAAAACTATGAACAGTAAAATGACAACAAACTCATCGCTATTGACTAATGAGCTTACAAAGAAAAACTCCAAAAGCAAACTAAGCAAACAACTAAAACAGGAACAGGATCACAGATATAGAGATCAAATGAAGAGTTGTCAGATGGATGTAATACAACAACAATAAAATTAAAAAAAAAAAAAAAAAAAAGAGTTGTCAGTGGGTAGGGGGAAAGGGGAGAATGGGGGAAATGGTGCAGGGATCAAGAAGCATAATTGGTAGAAACAAATTAGGGAGATGTTAAGAACAATATAGGAAAAGGAGAGGCCAAAGAACTTGTATGCACAACTGAAGTACATAAACTAAGTGGGGCAGGGGGTTGAGGGGAATTGCCAGACAGGAAAGAGCAGTTTTCAAAAGTGACTGGCATTCAGTGAAGATTAAGGAGGGTATTATTAAGAGTCAGTGTACAGCCAGGATTAAGGTGGGACACTTAAAACTCACAGGGGCAAAATTTAAGGTAGCACTCTCTCTCAAAGTCAATCAAGTGACCCTTCACTTGCACAACCCTTAGTATTCTTATTTGGGGGGCTAAGTATCTCATTTGCCTTACCTATAATAGCCAAAATGTGGAAACAACCCAAATGTCCATCAACTGATGATGATAAATAAAATGTGTTATATTCATAAAATGGAATACTTTTTCTTTTGGCTATATCTACAACATGGATGAACCTTGAAAATATTATAAGGAGTGAAAGAAGACAGTTACAGAAGACCACATATTGATGTTTTATGATTCAATGTATATGAAATATCCAGAATAGGTAAATCTATAGAGTCAGAAATAAAAAGAGTGGTTACCAAGGGCTTCGGGTGGAAATGGAGAGTAACTGCTAATGAATATATGATTTCTTTGTGGGAAGGTAAAAATGTAATAAAATTGACTATAGAGACAATTGCACAACTGAAATATACTAAAAACGGTTCAACTGTACAGTTTAAATGGGCAAATTGTATGGTATATGAATTATATATCAATAAAACTTATTTTTAAAACACGTGCTTAATAACTATCTACTTATAGAATGAATAAAAAGGATTAAAATCATTGTGAAATAAGAACTTCAAATTGAATTTAAAGAGGAAGTTGCCCTGGCTGGGAATCAAACCGGCAACCTTTGGGTTCAAGGGACGACTCCCCATCCACTGTACCACCAGCCAGGGCCTATTTTTATTTAAAATAACATCACTGAAGTCCTGGCTGGTGTGGCTCAGTGGCTTAGTGCCAACCTGTGAGCCAGAGGGCGGGGGAGTGGGGGAGGTCACTGGTTGAATTCCCTAGTCAGCCAGGCCTCCAGCCAGGTCCGTGGCTGGGGGCAGGTGAGTGGCGGCCACGCATTGATGCTTCTCTCCTTTTCTTCCTCCCTCCCTGCCTTTCTCTCTGAAAATAGTAAGTAAATAAATAAATAAAAATCTTGAAAAAAAAGAAGAAGAGCATTGAAAAAGGGCCAGGACCTAGGCCATTCTATCCCTGGATGGTTTGGAATGTGTAAACCTTTTGCTCCTCTGTGTCTTTGGTTAGTGATTCATTAACTGTCTATAAATTATTCAGATCTTTTAGCCTTGTTTAATTATTGCTCAGATCGTTTGTCTCAGTTTCCCTTATTCTACTTGTCAAGTGATTTCCCTACCTCCTTATTATCTGGTCTCAAAAGGGGAATATATACTCATAATGGAGTTATACAAACTTCATTGGTGAAAGATTAAGTAAGGGTCAGGAAAAAGCAAAACAGGGAAATCTCTGGGACTGAATAAAAAATAAGACGAAAAAAATAATAAATAAATAAATAAAGAGGAAGTAAGTCCTGGCTGGTAGTTCAGTGGATAGGCACCAGCCTGTGAACCCAAAGGTCACTGGTTCGATTCCCAGTCAAGGCACATGACCAGCTTGCAAGCCAGGTCTCCAGCCAAGTCCTTAGCTGGAAGCAGGTGAAAGGCAACCATACACTGATGTTTCTCTCCCTTTCTTCCTCCTTCCCTGCCCTTCTCTCTAAAAATAACGAATAAAATCTTAAAAATAAAATAAAGAGGAAGTTATTTTTTCTTTTCATGACTTTTAGAGGAGAAATATAAAAAGACAACTCAAATTCAGACATCTATACTTTGTCCAATTAAAATCATGGTCATCGCCAGACATTGGTTCATACAGATTTCCTCCTCAAAATAACTTGCTATATAGAAAACTGTAATTTAAGCATTGGTTGATTGATAAAGCAGGAATAATATAAACGTGCATTCTCAGTATCAGTAAATACTCTTAAAAGTCTGAGGTACCTAAAACTAATAACAAAAAATTTTAATTTTTATTATATTTTTTTACATTTTATTTATTATTTTTATTTATTTTGTTAAAGATTTTATTCATTATTTTTAAGAGAGAAGGGCAAGCAGGGAGGGGGAAAAAAAGGGAGAGAAATATCAATGTATGGTTGCCTTTCACTTGCCTCCAGCTACAGACATGGCTGGAGACCTGGCTTGCAACCTGGTTATATGCCCTGACTGGGAGTCGAACCAGCAACCTTTGGGTTCACAGGCTGATGCTGATCCACTGAGCCACCAGCCAGGGCTCTTTTTTATTTTAATTCTGTGAAATAACTTTAAATTTTCTTAGACCAGGTGGGCCCCAGGAAGATAAAACCCCAGGACTAAAATGATATTGCCTCTCTCTGGGATTCCACATGCTTCTGGTCCTAAGTGACAACAAATTAAGATAAATAAAAGGCTAAAAGAAATGGCAAAAGAGGATCAAGGAACTTATTTTATTTTGGCACCATACAGCTTTGACTGGGGTCAACATCCAAAAGGGGATGCACCATCAAAGGAAATGATCTTCACAGAGAACAAAGAACTGAGCCCAAGTCAGAACTGAAACAATGGAACACAAGGAGAAAGTTCTGTTTTTACAGTGAGTTAATTTTTCTACAAACCTGACTATGAAATTACTGCATTGTCTAAAATTTATTCATAAATTTCTTTTCAGGAGAAAATAATTTTTTTTTCTGGAAATTGCAAATAAGTCACTGACTTCCTACCAACTTTATTTTGAAAACCTACCTTTTACATCTTGGGAAAAAATGAACATACACACAGGTCAAAATATGACTAACAAAAATATTTTACACAGGTCAAAATAAGACTAACAAAAATATTTTACATGAGTCCAATAATAGTCTTATCCTCAGCTTCTGTTTTAACTTAAAAAAAATAATAATATTTGAAAAATGTGCTTTGTGGCCCTGGCTCAGCTTTGTTGGTGTGGTTCAGTGGATTGAGCACCAACCTGTGAACACAAGTGTTACTGATTTGATTCCCAGTCAGGGCACATACCCAGGTTGCAAGCCACGTCTCTAGCCAGGTCCCCAGCTGGAGGCAGGTGAAAAGCAACTATATATTGAAAAAAAAAAAGAAAAATGTGCTTTGTAGAACATAGTTCTTGCTTTCAATATGGTATAGGAAGGTATTGCTAGTAGAAAGTGCTAAAATACTGAAACACGGACTTCAGAAAAGTTCCTTTGTTACCTACCAACAACAAAAAGGCTATACTTCCAATTCACAAAAAAAAAAAAAAATAGGCAATGACTGTAATAGCTCTTTTTTAAAAGACACTTCTCTATAAAGAACATTTATATAGCTAAACTGAAATAAGAAAACTTCTTAAAGAATAGCAAAAGGTTAAAAACATTTTTGTACATACTTATATAAATATTCATGTATGTATCTGATATAAATCATCAATAGAGAGGAAAAAGAGAGGGAGGGAGGGAGCAGGAGAGCAGGAGAGAGAGGAAGACTCACAAATTTACTATATGGCACTTTCCCCTCAACCCAAAAAATAAATAGAATTTGGATAACCTTTCTATTGGTGTACTCTTTGAGAGAAAAGACTGAAAAGGAAACCTCAAAATAAATTTAACTTTACAACTAACTCTCATCAAATATTAAAAAATGTTTTTAATATTGATAAACCAACTAAAAACTTTAGTGATGATGTGATAAAGTTGGTGACTGACTCTACATTAACTTGGACATCAGAATTCAATTTCAGTATTTCTTCTGGAAGCAATATTTTTCTAACAGCTAAATGTTCCTTTTAGCACTTGCACTTGATATTATTTTCCCAACTCCATAGCCAACCATTCCTACTTTTCCCAATGCTCTTCAATGTCTGGGAAATTCCTTTAAACTCACACTTCTCAGAACATTTTCCTTATCAGCTCCTGCCTTTCCTTACCTTTCAGTTAATGACTTTCACTTACAGGCAAGTCCAGACCTAAATAGGACAAAGAATTTAGCAGCTATAAGCAATGCAAAGGGTCTGGGATAGGGTGGGGAGTTAGATGCATGACCAGCAACTCATGAATTTCCCTACCTTCTATACTTAGCCATTCTAACACAGCCTTTAAGGCAGACATCCTATCTTGGTATCTCTGCCTATTCCTCTCAGAACTTTCTGCACTGACAGAAATATTCAATATCTGAGCTGTCCAATAAAGTAACCACAAGCGACCATTGTGCACTTAGAATGTGGCTAGGATGACTGAGGAACTGAATTTTTACTTTTATTTCTTTTTAATAGCCACATGTGGCTAGTAGCCTCCACATTCAACAGCACAGCCATTCTAGATTCCTGCAGAGTCTAAAGCTGTTGATATAGATGCCAAACCCTCTGGCTAGTGGTCAGACACTCAAACAGGATCTTGCCAGCCCTCTCTCCTAGGTGCTCCTTGCATCCCTCTGCTTGTTGAGAAGGTCCTAGAGTGAATAAACCACAACGTGACAACCTACCGAGTTTTCAATAGCTCCTTATCATCTCTTTGTCAGAATTGCTAAATTGGACTTTGGAATTTGAAGTTATCACATCCCTTTAGATACTGCACATTAGATCACTGCTTCTCAGGCTTTAAGGTGGATATAAAACACCTGGGGATCTTGTTTAAAATGCACATTCTAATTCTGTATTTCTAATACGCTTCTAGGTGCTTCTGGGTAGTCCTAATTCTAATGAAAGGGAACAAAAGTTTTGCCTTTTGGGATATTGATTTGAACCTGATTAAGAAACAAAAGACTACAACAATAAAAATTTAAAAGAAAAAGAAATAAGAAAAGAAAAGGAAATGGGTAAACAAAAAAAGAAGAAGAAGAAGAAGAAGAAAAAGAAGAAGAAGAAGAAAGGAAGGAAGGAAGGAAGGAAGGAAGGAAGGAAGGAAGGAAGGAAGGAAGGAAGGAAGAAAGAAAAGGCTAAGGCTGCCGGCCTGCGAACCCAAAGGTCGAAGGTTCGATTCCCCAGTCAGGGCACATTACCAGGTTGCAAGCCAGGTCTCCAGCCAGATTGGTAGCTGGAGGCAGGTGAAAGACAACTATACATTTATCTCTCTCTCTCTCTCTCTGCCTCTCTCCCTTCCTTTTTCTCTAAAATGAACAAATAAAAAAATTTTTTTAAAAAGAAAAGAAACATTTGGGGGGAATGGGTGGGTGGGTGGGTGGGGGGACAGAGGGGAGCAAAAAGGGGATGGATGTAATACAACAACAAAAAAATTAAAAAAAAAAAAAAAAAAAAAAAAAAAAAAAAAAAAAAAAAGAAAAGAAAAGAAACAAATGACTCAACGTATCTTTGACCCTACCCACTTTACTGTCCAAGAAATTCAGATACAAAAACCTGCTTCAGAAAAGAAATCTCAGGGCCCTGGCTGGTGGATAGGCATCAGCCTGTGAACCCAAAGGTCGCTGGTTCAATTCCCAGCCAGGGCACATAACCAGGTTGCAAGCCAGGTCTCCAGCCAGGTCTGTAGCTGGAGGCAAGTGAAAGGCAACCATACATTGATGTTTCTCTCTGCCTCTCTGCCTCTCTCTGAAAATAATAAATAAAATCTTTAAAAAAAAAAAAAAAAAGAAAGAAAGAAAGATTGTTCAGCCCTACCTTAGCTGGTGTGGTTCAGTGGATTGAGCACCAGTCAGGAAAGATTCCTGCATTGCTGGCTGGTTCCCCACTGGGGTTGTGTGAGAGGCAACCACACATCACTGTTCCTCTCCCTTTCTTTTTTCCTCCTTTCCCCTCTCTAAAAATAAATAAAACCTTTAAAAAAAAGAATGTTCAGCCCTAACTGGTGCGGATCAATGGATTTAATGCCAGCCTGCAAACCAAAAGGTTGTTGGTTTGATTTCCAATGAGGGCACATGCCTAGGTTGCAGGCCAGGTTCCCAGCTGGGCAATGGTTCTCTCACTCTATTTTCCCCTCCCTTCCCCTTTCTCTGAAAAGAAGGTTTGGTAATATTTTAAAAGAATGCTTTAAAAAACTATTAAATTATTAACTGACCTGTGAATTTTCTCAAACTTCCATTCTTTCATCCCTTCTAAGAAATGTAATGTTTTACTGATACAGCACACAGTTTGGAATCTGATTAATATTTGTAATGTTTTAAATTATTTCTTTCTTTTTAGTCTTGTCAGCTACTATGTAAACTCCTCGGGGCCAGAACCTGAGTCTGTGTTCATATATTGTGCTTTATCACACTGTAATTATTTGTTTATCTACCACTCTCCCTTCCTAGTCTCTGAGCAATTTCAAGGTAGAGAGCCAAGGCTTACTTGTATTTGCATCTTAAAGGCTTAGTAATCAGACACAAAATAAGTTTCAATAAATGTTTATGGAATGGATAAATTAATCCCCCACCCCACCCCCTGTCATGCCTTACACACAGTACTCTACACATAAGAACTCAGTAAAGCTTGTTAATGAATTCATGCAGAAATCTTTTGGACCCAACCACATAAGCCTTCTTTTGCCTCAGAAAAGTACTTTAGTGTATAAGCTACTAATGTTACAAATTGTAAGTTTTAGTCTAACACATACCAAATAAATAGGTTCAAGGACTAACCACATCAAGGCTAGTTCTATAAGTATTTAAAAGTCATTATTCTAAATAATGAATTTTTGAACCTCAACATGGAAAAAAACAGTTACATAATCAAGACAGATTGTCCCTTGCAAGTTTATACTTACAAAAGATCGTGAGCAAAATTAACAGAAAGCTGTATGTGTAGATCAAAATCATTTTTATGGTTTCATTAAATTTCATTGTTTGCACTAGAATTAAGAGTTAAGGACAAAAGTAGTGCAAAGCTCTCTCCAGAAAACCGTCCTTAAGACTCAGAGACTAATGTTTTGCCCTTTCGATTTTAACTCCTGAGACGTTCCTTTTACTTCAGATTGACGATATTCAAAACATTCAGTCTCCTAAAATAAAATAAAATCTAATCCATAGGCACACTTAGGGAACACTAGGTTTTATATTCAAGTAATTAAAAACATCCCCAGTTCAGCCTAGTGCTGCAGCAATAAAAACAATTTATCAGTTGTTAAATTACATTCGTGGAAGGTTTAAGTGTCGTAATGCACATTCTTTCACTATATCATCTAAGCCGATTTTACATTGCATGTATAATTTAATAAATACACTTGAATGAATCTGTTGAAGAAACGAGATCTTAGCACACACCCCCTTCTTCCAACTTCAATGCGCTCTAGACTAAGAACATGAGGGATTTCTTTTTTTCTCAATAATTTCTCTCGAGCTCCCACCCCACACTTTTTTTTTTTATAGCAGCAATCATTCATTATCCCATTCACATTCCCTCCAACGACTAATACTAGATAACCAGGAACCTCCTTTCACATCTCAGAGTCCGTGCGGGATTTCTGAGTCTGTGGAAGGGGCGGGAGACGGTGGAGGTCCCGGGCGCCACCATTCCCGCCAAGCTATGTAGGACCCAGGTTCCGGCACGGTTCCAGTCTGGGATCAGCCTCAGGCAGGTTACCGGGACCTGCGAAGGTCCAACAAACACACACGCCCCATCCTCACCAAAGCAAAGCAAACCGGGCCCAACCTCCGTGCTCCCATTCAACACACCCTCCTCGCAGCTGTACCCCATTTCTTTTCACTTATTCCTCAATGTACTCTGGTCTCTTGACCCAGTGCTGAGACCGCGTAACCCTACTACTCCCACCACCCTCAAGCTGCCACGCTCTGGTCCCTGCTCCTCGTACCCTACACCCCGGTCCCTCCCCCTGGACCTCCCAGCAGAACCAGTCCTCCCCGCGTGCCCTGGTGCAGACCGGCGCCCTATCCCCGTAACCACTGAACCCGGGTCCTTCCCTAAACGTCAAACTCGGGCCCACTCCTCCCGTGACCCGACCTTCCCACCAACCCCCCAGGCACTATCCCCAGCACCCCATTACCTCCAGCCCCGCCCCCCTGAGAGTGTCGCACTCACAGCTCCTGCCGCCGCATCCTAAACCGCCGCGGCTGCTATAGCTACAGGGAGCCAAGGCAACCAGCTCTCGCGACACTTTCCTCAGCCACGGCGAGAACTACCTAGAGGATCCTCTCGCTAGCAAGTAAAGGAGTAAGGATCGAAGCCGCTAAGCAAATCTCGCGATAGTTACTGTAAAATGGCGGCCGCGAGCCGTCTCACGCAAGTAAAGTTCTGGAAGTGGGTGAGAGCCTGGAAGAATCTCCAGCTGATGGGCGAGTCGGAAAGGTATCGCAGACATCATGATCTGGGTTGGGGGATGTTAGTCCAGCGAACCCCACACCGAAATAACTTTAGGGATGTGGCCCTCGTATCCCAAGTCCTCAGACTTAGAGCAGTGTTGCCTTTGGCTGAAGTTACGTTTTCCCGGCATTTTCCTTCTGCAGGCCGAGATGGACCGAACAAGACAGAAATGGACCTTCCCATCTCATTACCTTCCTTCAGCAAGTTTTCATCCGTTCTGCCCCTATACGGGTTTGCAAATGGCATTTGGCTGCACAGAAATGTTCATGTTTATCCACGAGGGCCACACCCCCATCAGTTAGCCCGACCAAAACGGGAAATAAAAGTTGTTTTTTTCAAATGGAACGCAAGCACTGGTGTTTGGATGCGAAAGGGGACCACATTGGTGTTAGGTTTGCACTTTGCACTTGTTGCTTTCTGCTTCGTAGACATATCCTTAGTGACTCTCAACACTTAGTTGTAGGGCTTTGTCTTTTATGCTCTCAGACAATTTTAAATGCAGACTAAGAAGCATCTGGAACAGAAGCTGTTGTTAATATTGGTCAACAAGGAAGAGTAAAAGCATAGGGGAACAAATAAGGGAATAGAAATAATAAATGGAGAATTCATTTTCTCCTTTCAAAGCCCCAGAACAGCTCTTGGTTTAGTACAGTAGAAATACGTTGTGAACCATGTTATGTAATTTTAAAGTTTCTAGTAGCCACATTTGTAACAAGCAATAGATATGAAATTAACTAACTTTTAACCCAATATATTCAACATATTGTCACATGTGATCATTATCTTATTACTAGTGAGATAATTTATGTTATTTTTTTTCCATACTAAGTTTTCAAAATCTAATGTATATATTTACAAAGCATCTCAGTTCAGACCAGGCACATTTTAAGAGCTCAATGGCCATAATGTGCCTAGTGACAACAGTATTAAATGGCAATGCTGTAGTCCCTAAACTAGGGAATGAGCTATCTGGATGATTTTAGGAACGCAGTATTACGGGCATGTGATTTATGTTAAAAAAAAAAGAGAAAGAAAAAAACCCACACCTTGAAACTGCTAACTCAAATGGCTGCAGAGTCTCGGCAAATAGCAAAAACACTATGTAGTAGTAGTGAGGACTAAGATCCACCTGAGAGCACAAGCTTCTACCTCAAAGGAAGCTCTCCTGAGCTGCTGAGTTTTAAAACACAGTAATGGCAAGATGGAAGATGTGTATAAGCAGTATAGACTGTTAGCTCTGCTGCCAATATGTTGCTTCTGTGAAATGTGGTATTCAAATATATGAAACATTTGTAAAGAAAAGGGTGTTTTTTAACTGAAGAATAATGTCCAGGCAAATGGATAGCAAAGCCTGAGGGTTTGACTGGATTTCTGGCTGGATCCTGCATACATGCACACTTTAATGCATTGAACCATTGCAACTTCTGATAATAATTTGACATTCAAGTCCCTGGCTGGTGGCACAGTGGATAAGGCACTGGCCTGCAAACCCAAAGGTCACTGGTTCGATTCCCAGTTAGGGCACACAACCAGGTTGCAAGGCAGGTCTCCAACCAGGTCTGTAGCTTTAGGCAGGTGAAAGGCAACCTTACATTGATGGCTTTCTCCCTCTCTGCCTCTCTCCCTTCCCCTCCAGAAATAATAAAGTCTTTAAAAATAATAATAATTTAAAAAATAATAATAATAATAATTTGACTTTCACGTAAACTTTTTTCCTAAGGAAATAATTTCACAACCAACCTGGGCTCCCTGTAAATTAGTAAGCTTGTATCGTGACATTTTTTATGTTTAAGATTTCACACATTCTGCGCTTGGAAAGTTTCTAGGTTCTCAGAAAATTTAATCAGAGCTGTTAACTAGCAGACCCTGAATTTCGTTTTTATCCCAACTTTAAGAGTAGGTACTTAATAATTATTTCATGGTTGACTGTGAAATCTCTTTGTCACCTTTGGAGCCTGATCTAGAACCTGGTATACAGAGGTATTCAATAAATGTTTGTTAAAGGAATACAGTCCTTGGTTCGATTCCCAGCCAGGACACATAATCAGGTTGCAAGCCAGGTCTCCAGCCAGCTCTGTAGCTGGAGGCAGGGGAAAGGCAACCACATATTGATGTTTCTCTTTCTCTGCCTCCCTCTCTTCCCCTCTCTCTAAAAATAATAAAATATTTTTAAAAAAAATTTTTTTAAGGAATACAGTCCTTAATTTTTTGGGAGAGCTTACCAGCTTTTAAACATGAGAATCTGATGAAAGCTCTGACCCTTAACCAAATCCTGGCCTACCCATATTTTTTCAGCCCACCTCAGAGTTCACTACAGCTTTGGAAGACTGATTCTGTACAAGCCCATATCTTCCTACCTCAAACACCTTTGCCTGGAATTGCCCAGTGTTAACATTTCTCCCAGCGTTAACGTTTCTGGTAGTAATCTGCAACCAATGAGAGATGAGATTTGGAGGCTAAAAACTTAAGTTCCCTCCCCATTCATTGGGGCAATTCTGAGATACGATCTACTGATCTACTGTAGTGTTTCTCAAAGTTTGCTAACACGTAGGAATCACCTGAAGAGCTTAATAAGCCATTGATTTTTTTAAAAAAAGATTTAATTATTTTTAGAAGGGAAGGGAGGGAGGGAGAGAGACATCAATGTATGGTTGTGTTTCACCTGCCTCCAGCTACGAACCTGGCTCGGGACCTGGCTCGGGACCTGGCTCGGGACCTGGCTCGCGACCTGGTTATGTGCCGACTGGGGAATCGAACCAGTGACCTTTGGGTTTGCAGGCTGGCACTTTATCCACTGTGCCACCAGCCAGGGCCTGATTCTTGATTTTATTTTTCTTCAGAGAGAGGGCGAGGGAGGGAGAGAGGGAGGGAGGGAGAGAGGGGAAAGAGGGAAAGAAACATCAGTGTTTCTCGCAAGCCCCCAACTGGGGATCTGACTGGCAACCCAGGCATGTGCCCTGACTGGAAATCAAATTGGCAACCCTTTAGTTCACAGGCTGGTGCTCGATTCACTGAGCCACACCAGCCAGGGCTTGAGTGTGTATTTTTAACCAAACTCCCAAGAGATAATCATGCTTTCGGTTCATGGACCACACTATACAGTATTTTGCTGAGTCCCCAATGTCTTTCAGCTCTAATTGTCAAGAGCACCTTTTTATACTTTATTTTCATTCCCTTGTACTTCTTGGATTCTGGGATCAGCTTCCAAATTAGCTACTTGCATCCAGATTTTTGTTTCAGGGCCTGTCTGGGGAAAAATCCAAATTATGACAACACTCTCATTAGGAAAATGTACTTAGAAATAGTTTTGTGTACAAGATTATAGGAAGTATAAATCCCCTGGACTTTATTTAAGTTGTAAAGGAAAGTGGCTAGGGTAAATGTTGTGTGACCTAAGGTCCATGAAAATTGAATCAGAATATGCAATTTAATGTAATCTTTAATGGCCTGAGAAGTTGGCTGACTTCAACCAGCTCTCAGAATTTATTTTCCCAGAACTCATTAACTAATCTCTTTATTCTTCCTGCTTTGCATCACTCTTACTTTATGGAACATAATATAGTAAGTCAGTGGGAGACCATCTGAGAATGCTGGGTGCTGTAAGCTTTATATATATGTAAAGCTTATATATATATATATATATATATATATAGTAAGTCAGGGATTCTAATGAAACCCTGTACTTGAACTCAATAAAAAAGAGTAATGTTAATATTCAGCAGGATGTAAAATACAGCATAGGGAATATAGTCAATATTATAATAACTACGTATGGTGTCAGGTGGGTACTGGAAATATCAAGGGGAGCACTTTGTAAAGTATATGAATGAGTATCTAACCATTATCCTGTACACCTGGAACTGATAAAAAAATAATAATACACATAAATTGTAATCTAAAAAAGAACATAAAGCCTGTTAAAACATTAAAAAAAAAAACCTGTTACCCCTTCCTATTGGCTCTTATTGTTTATTCCCAATCATAGTGCTTTCTGGACACCACTGCATGTCCCTGTAACCTTTAATCTTTCCTTGCTGTGTTCATGCAGAGCCAGGTATACTATAACTGCAGCTGGTTTCTCCCACTTCCTCCTGGATTCCAACCTGGCTCCCTGTCATACCTCATCCTTTTGGGAATCTAAATATATAAATCTTTGACACATAAATTCCTAAGCCCACTCTGATGTCATCTGGAAACTTTATGGCATGTTCTAGTCTTGTAATAATTGGGTAATCCTTGATCATCCCAATTTCTAATCAGCTACATAAAGAGAACTAACAGCAGGGTCACCAACACCTATTTCCTAACGATAGCACACAATAGCTTCTTAGCTGTGCTCACGTGTGGGCTAGCACATGTGTTTGTGCATGATTAATTGTCTTATGCACTATTGAATAAGTATGTCTTTGTATACACCTATGAATGTGGTTTCATGGGTGTGGATGTGGGTGTGTAAGTAAACAGAACTCAGGTCTGGTCTTGAAATTTGAATGTTTGGTATTTGAGTTGAATTAGCCTCTGTGCATTGTTAGCCTCAGTTTTTGTCAGCCCTTAAATATCAGAGGAAGAATGAGTTCATTTCCTTGAAATTTATTGACTGTTAACAATGGCAGAGCAAACTCCATAAAAGAGCAGGTTTCATACGGAGCAAGTGGAACAGGAACTCTTAGCTGGTAAGGAAGAAGGCTTGGCGTGGAGACTCAGAATGAAGGCAGATTTCTCCCTCCTTTTTCCCTCCATTCCCAAAAGGAATGAAGGTTGGAGTGTTCTGCTCCTTATTCCCTCTCCAAATTGGAACCAGAGAGGGGAAACTTGATGCAAAGTAGAGGAGGAAACACCTCACAGCTCCTCTGTTTCTCCATCCAAGGGTATGCCAATATCCACATTGTAGTCTACAGGCTCCCCAGAGCTCAACCAGGGAATTGGGGTGCGATTAAAAGAAGGCCTGTTGGAGAGATTCTGGTTGTAGAGGACCAGGGGTTCACTCAGCAGGGGCCCCAAGTCAAACTTGGGCATCTGGAAGGTCATGCGTTTGGAAGCCTTCTCATAGCCACCATAAGGCATTGCTGTCCTGAAAGGGGAACACATTATTTCATTACAAAAAAAGAAAAAGAAAAAAGAAAAAAAAGAACAAAAGAGCAGAGCTTTATCAGTAAGATGTTACTCCATTTTGAAGATGGGGAAGTCTGTGAATTCTAATTTGAGATTGCTTCTGCACTGCTTATCCTTCTTTTTTCTTGGCATTCCATTCCCCTTCCTGGTTTCCCTGTTTCCCCAAAGCTAATAATGACAAATGGAATCTCATTGGTAGTAGATAGTCTCACGAGTTATCTGTGACCCAGACCAGCATTTTAGAAAGTAACTCCAAATACTATAGGCTTAAGACTCTGAGGCTGTCTTAAATTTCAACACAGAATGCCTACTCCATTTCTAGTGGATAATACACTGTCTAGATTAGAGGAATTAACATTTTCTGGAAAATCCAGGCTCCCTAAGATCAAAGGCAAAAGCACTTCTCTAGTACTTCCCTATCCTGCATTCACAGATCTACTATCCATGGTCTAGAGAAGCCCAATTTCAAAAAAGCAGATACTTAAGTCTCTTTAAAATAGAGTATAAAGGACTAAAATCATATCACAGAAAGAATAATAAAATCCTAACCTTGAATAAAGGGAGCCTCAAAAGAACTTTAAATGTGTAATAGATTATTTAAAGTGAAGGCAACCAAGGCTCAGAAGTAGGGTAACTTTCTTATACCCATACAGCCAATAAGTTGCCTGGAAATTAAAATTCAAACCCTGCCTCCCAGCATATTTTTTCATCATATTTTGCTGTTTCTCTGAGCTAGAATGGAAAAAGCAAAGGTCTTCCATTAGGGACCCCATATTCCTCCCATGCCTCCTTCTAAAGCATTTTAACCCAAGCCTTCATGCTAATTAAGGACACACCACACGTTATGATGCATCTGGTTCCTTCCCCATCACCCCTACCTGTTGAAGGACTTATACTGGGGGAGTTCAGCTTTGGCCCCATAGGCCAGCAGGTCGATGCCAAGTTCTACTTTTTGCTGGGGGTCAACCCCCATGGCTCTCTCCCATGGGGAAATATAGGTCTTGAATACAGTGATATGTTTTTCTTCTCCACCTGTCTGATTTCCTAGCAGCCATGGAAGAGAAAAGTCAGTCAAATAATAGTTAGTGGTCAAGGAAAGCAAGTTTCACATCCCTGCACTAGGAAAGTTGCTATACCAAAGGTATAGCATCCTCCTGGTAATTATATCAAGCTTGTGGAGTAATAACAGCCTGAGGTCAGATCTGTGACTGAAACCAAAAAGCCAGAAGGGTGACTGAGAAATAAGGCTTCTAGGAGGAATAGACACAACTCTGTATTCTCCTGGACCCAGAGTCCATTAAGATATCTCAGGCCTCCCCTGCTCCCTATACCTAATCTAGTTCTCATTCCTAGGGGTATCTGCTACGGGGACTAGACACATTACTCTTGGGTGAGGAAACTTGCCTGTTCCTCTGTCCCCAACTCCTCCTGTGCCAGCAGCTCCTCCTCTGCCAGTCTGGGCCCCCGGACCTCCTGTACCCCCAGATCCAGATCCAGGGCCCTGATGGTGCTGTTGGTCAGAGCCATACTGTCCAGCAGAGCCACTTCCCATTGCCTCGCCTCCACCACTGCCCTTGCTGTAGGAGAATCCCTGGCCATCTGTGCCCAGTTGTCCCCCAACTGTGGGAAGGAACTTCTGGAAGTGATCCTTAAAGAAAAGGACAGAGTAAAAGGAAGGTTATGGGGATGGGCAGTATACAAAGACACAGGTATGCATAGCAAGGAGGAATGTGATCAGAGACAATGGACAACCAGAAGACACTGAATCCTCTAAAACTCTCCCCTCTAATAGATGGATAGTGGATAACCAGACTATGTGGAATTAAACTCTCCTTAAGGAGTAAGACCCTGTTGGTTCAGTTTCTCCAATCATACCATAGGATGGCAGCAACTCATTCTCCACATTCCACTTTCCCATCCTTGCCAAGACAAAGAAGACCAAGAGTCTGCTCAACTAAAATTTGACAGGTTAGCTTTAGCTTGGAGAATCCAGCCTTAATTTGAAGAACTAGAAAGATCTCTGTTCCCTCCCCCTCTTCATCTTGTCTAACAGACAGAACTCTTTCTCTCTCTCTTCCTCTCTCTCCTCTTGGTGCCTATTGGACCAGGACTTCCTGACAGCGAAACTACAGTGGGGAGGGGAAAGGGTGACCAAAAGGGCAACAGTGGATTCAGACCCAAAGCCTAAAAATAACCCATTAACTCCTTCAGGAGGCTCTCCTGGCCACCCACCAAGCACATCCCTGGGCTCCACCCTGTAACCAGACCCAGGCAGGAAGAAGGGCTTGTGGTCTCTAAAGTTAGATATAACCAGGTCAGCATTTTTACTCTGCTTCTACATAAGGGCCGATGACAGACACTTCTGCCCTGGCCTCATGTAGGCATCTATTTCCACTCTTCCCTGGTTCCCCAGGGAAGATAGAGGGAGAAAGAAAGGAAATGAAGAAGATCCCTTTCTTTTCAGTTATAACATCTTATGCCTGGCCTCTCTCCAATCCCCACTTCTCTTTCTTTGCAGGATCCTAACTAAGGACTGTAGGATTTTCAAGGATGATGTTACTCCCCACATCTGGTGTCCTTAGATAAAAAAGAATGGCTCAAGAAGGAGATGGCTATAAAAATTCACTTAACTCTTTCTAGAGTTGCCAGATTTAGCAAATAAGATTATAGGACACCAATTAAATTTGAACCTCAGATACAGAGCAAATACTTTTTTAGTATAAATGTGCCACAAATATTGCTTGGGACATATTCATATCTGACAGTATCCATTGTATATCTGAAATTCAAATTTAACTTTAATATATTTTAATTTTTATTTTATTATTTTTAGTATTTTATTTATTATGTTTAGAGAGAGGGAAAGAGAGAGAGGCAGAGAGGGAGAGAGACATCGATGTATGGTTGCCTTTCACCTGCCTCCAGCTAAGGACCTGGCTGGAGACCTGGCTTGCAGCCTGGTTATGTGCCCTGGCTGAGAATTGAACCAGTGACCTTTGGGTTCGCAGGCTGGCACCTTATCCACTGTACCACCAGCCAGGGCTTAAGTTTATTTTAATCTTTATGTCCCAAATAGTTTATCGGACATGCTATACCAAAAAGTCTTTAATGTATATCTTAAATTTTAATTCAAGCGTCTTAGGTTTTTATTTTATTTTTATGTCCAAAATATTAAATGAGGCATACTTTACTAAAAAAGTTATTTGTGTGTATCTCAACTTTAAAACATGGAACTGGGCATCCTGTGTTTCATCTGGCAACCCCATCTTTAACATTTAACCACACTGGAAAGGAATTGTATTTTCTCTTTGAGGGTGTGGTACTCACCACCCGCTTCACTAGCTCTTAAGATAGTGACTGAGTTCCAGAGGTGGGCTGTAACTCACCTGGAGCCATTGGTCACTCACTATACCTAGGGATTTAGTGGGCTTTTAAATTTTCTGGAAGAGGAGATTGGTGGTATTTTGGAGATTCAAGGCCTGCCAAGAAGCTGTCAGGAGGGGCACTAGGCTTTGAGAGGAGTAAAGTTCCAACCAAACTCACCATTGAGCTGTCAGAGAAGACATCAGGGTGGTTTTCGTAGATAAATTTCTCTACCCGCATCTGCCGAAGTTTGAACATCTTAGAGCCCCGGTTAGTCAGCAGCGACAATTCCTCCAACATCACATCCCTTGGGACACTGATCTTCTTGCCCAGGTTTAGACCTGAGCTCTCCTGTCCACCTTTGGGGGGTGGGGGGAGACAAAAGGGAAAGAAGAAAGTAGGGTTTTCTGGTCCCAAAACAGATACCATCCATTCCACAAGGTCTGTCCCGAAAGTATCAGCCTAGCAGACTTTTAATTATATTGACCTTGTTTCGATACTTTCAGGACAGACCTCATAGAGTATGTGTCCTAGCAGAGAATACTAAGGGAAGCAGAGGCTGTCTATGACATCTGATTGAATTCTGTCCAGTTTGTGAGAGATTTTTATTTCCTGGGTTTGAAGTCGGAGAAAATGCATAGAAAACAGAGTGCCAAGTGGAGAGTGGAAATACTCAAATAGAGAGGATAAATGGGGTCAAAGGGACAGGAGCATGGGGTTACAGAACAAAAGAAGTAAAGTACATTATAGATGGAAGCCTCTGGGGAAGTTGTAGCCTGGTGGAGACCCAAAGACCAACATTGTTTGGAGATGACCACCACTTACACAGACTCCTGTCTTCACTCCCTTCCCTAATCTTCCCTTCAGTGAACTCTGGCTGCAAACAGTCTGTGCAGTTTTCCACAGACTTCCTAGCTTTGGGGAAAGAAGTAAGGAAATTAACCATTTATTGAGACCTAACTCTGCAACAATCTCCATCATATATATTTTCTTCCTTAAACCTCACTGACCTGTACGTCCCTTTGTCCTGGACCTATACTGGGTAATATGGCATAAGTATTGTTGTCTCAGATTACAAGGTGAAAAGTGTGGAAGGGTGAGTGGTCAGTGTTGAATACTTTCTCCTGCCCCACCACCACCATCCCTCACCCTCCCTGACCCCTGAATTCCTCTTATCTCGTCACCCTAAGACACATTATAATCTTG
Source organism: Noctilio leporinus (assembly GCA_004026585.1). Taxonomy (NCBI): domain Eukaryota; kingdom Metazoa; phylum Chordata; class Mammalia; order Chiroptera; family Noctilionidae; genus Noctilio; species Noctilio leporinus. The sequence goes on along the minus strand of PVIW01001505.1, from coordinate 262,152 downwards.
TGATAGTTCTGGGACTCTTGGACCAAAGATACTCTTAATGAGAAACCCCATAGTAGACAGGTGCAAGCACCCATACCTCCAGTGAGTTCCATGATCAGCTTGCTGGATTTCCTCTTTTTGTTGGGGGCTGGGGTTCCTGAGAGCGGCATTGTGGAGGTGGACCCAGCCTGGCTAGGGCAAGAAGGGAGAGTTGAAAGAGACCAGGATTGGGAAGGGTGAATGTCTACAGTAAGGTAATACCGCTTATCCTGGAGTTAAGGGCTTCAAGGAGCAAAATTTCATTAGATTTTCACAGAAATATGTATTCCCTCAAAGAGTGAAAACCCACTATTTTAGGACTTCTCTTTTCTTGGGAGGCAAGGTAGAAACTATAGATGCAGCCCCTGCCCCTACCTTTTCCCAGCCTCTTTGCAGCTTTTACAAAGAGCTGGTGCATGCATTAGGAACATAGCATGTGTTGAGGGCAGGGACTAAAACAAACAGCACACAGGCAGGGCAATGCACCCACTGGCATTTAATTCATTGGCAGGAATTAAAATTTTTACTTGCATGGGAATCTCAGATTGGGGCTGTCATCCCAAACTCTGTTCTGTCCTCAGTCTTCCCCATTCCCCAGGGGTCAGAAAAATGTTCTGCCAGGGTTGAGGAGATCCAGCCAAAAACATTCTCCACAGAAAGGAGAAGTTGTTGCTCCTCCATTGAGCCAGCTGGAATGTGGCCTGGGAGGTCACAGCAGTGCTCCCTGCTCCCTTTCTGTCACTCCTGCCCTAGACCCCAGAACTGGAAGGGAGTCAGGGAACATTTGAACCTTGATGCATGTCAACTCAGCAATATTATAGCAGTGGAAAATTGGGGAGGACAGGAACAGAATAATAGTATCTGGCAGTGAAGGGGGACAAGCTGGGAAAGAGACAGATTCTCCCTTAACAGAAGCTGGCGATCAGCAAAAATTCTATCTTCTGCTAAGTCCTATCCCACAACTCATTTGCAATTCTTCTAACCAGTGATATCTGCTGAGGGCAGAGTCTAGGAATTGCTAAATGAACTCTTCCTCCACTTCTCAGCCTCAACAAGGTTCTTTTTTTCTGTCTTGCCTCTTAAATCCCCTTCTCATTTCTCTAGTGCCTCCCCCCCGTATCTGTATTCTCTTCTGGGCCCCTCTTCTTCCAACTCCCTGTGGCTCCCCTGAACTGGACAGCTGAGAGCTGAGTATAGATGGAGGAGGGGGGCAACCACCTCAGAATAAAGGGTCACTATTGCACACACAGACACGACAGTCAACAGAAGGGGTTCCAGCCCCTCTGGAGACTTACAGGTTGCTCAGGCGGTGGTCAGCTCTCCCTGGGGTCCAGCAGCTTTGGAGGACTGAGCTGCTGTGACCGAGAACCCGAGCTGGGCAGGCGTGGGGGCAGCACTGGCAGTGGGGGAGGGAGGGTGGTTATTAATAGATGAGTGCAAGCAGCTCAAATGGCACAGGGGGTACTGAGACCCTGAAACCAAGATCCTGTCCTTCTTGCACAGAGGCTCAGGAATGGAGGAAAGGGCTTTGGGATTCTCCCACTAAATTGAGCCAGGTATCAATCTGCCCAGGGACTCCCTCTCACTTGGCACCTAAAGTCTGAGATCCAAAGAAGCATTAAGGGAGAAACTGAAAACTGAGAGGGAGTGAGGAGGCAAGCAGCAAGTGGTAGGTAGGAATTCAGAGTGGGAGGACAAGAACCAGAAGACCATGTCCGGAGAGCCACTCAGAGCCAATCTAGACCACAGCTGGAAGGACATGTGGGTGGATGCATTTTGGGGGTGGGAAGGCTTAAGGCTCTAGGTTTGGGGAAAGGAAGTTTGTTCACAGTGGAACTACTCTTTTAAAAAAGGTTTTGTTTGTTTTTAGAGAGAGGGGAAGGAAGGGAGACAGAGGGAGAGAATCATCAGTGTTTCTCAATTACTTGCCTCTAGTACACACCCCAACTGGCCACTGAACCTGCAACCCAGGCATGTGCCCCAACCAGGAATCTCTAACGTGTGACCTTTTGCTTTTCGGGACAATGCCCAACCAACTGAGCTACCCAATCAGGGGTGGAACTACTCTTTGAGAGTTCCTGGATGGATTGGTCTTTGCTCTGAGAAGGCCAGATCTTAGCAGATTAAGGGACCAAATTTACCAAACCCAGTGCTTCTTTGGCTGTAAGGGAAGATGTGAGGAAGACTTAACCGGTTTCTGCCTTTTCATCCCCATTCGCTGTTGGGGTGCTCAATGCAGCTTACTCTGCAGGATATCTCTCTCGGAGAAGTGCATAAAGGCTTCTGACCTACCAAGGCCTTATTAAACTCTCTGAGATTCCTACTTGGACTTTTCTTCAAAGGAACACACACCCCATAGGATCTGGATTGTCCCATTTGCACTGTTCCAGAGGAACCATTTGGCAGGGGCACTAGCTGGAGAGCCCTCTTATGAGAAGTGTGTCATTTGCTCAGCCCCTTCCTCAGTAGCTCCGTGAACACCCTGGATCCTTCTCTACCTTCTGCTTAGGTTCCACAACCATGCTTTTGTGGCTGCTTTAAGGAGTGGCTTTTTTATAGCTTCCAGAATAACCCCCTGTCCCTCTGGGAGCTATCCACTCCCTAACCATGCCCTTTTACCATTCTGAATTTTTCAGATTCAGGGTAGGGGCTGAAACAGCTTCCCGCCCCCTGTAGTTGGCCTCTTCCTAGACCAGTTTAGCCTCAGATCCCTCATCTTTTGCCCTCCATCTCCTCCCAACCCAAAAGGGCAACTAATTAGAAGAAAAAAAACAAATAGCAAACAGTGATCTCATCATCTCTACCAGTGATTTCATCATCACTACCACTTTCCCCTCAGAAACAAACCAGAATTTTGGTCTTTTGTGATTGAGCGCCTAAAACTATCAAGTGGGTAAAGATAAAATATTTAGCCTATGCTCTCTAGGCCCTTTGAAATTCTGAGACTGCTTGGGGCCAGCTGGGAGTTGGGCCTGGTTATTGGCACAAATGTGCCCCCTGCTGGTAAAATTGGAGCAATGGCACTTTCTTTCTCAGAAGTTTAATTCTAGTTTGTCTCTTTTGCTTTCTCTTCATTAGTCTCAATCCACACCATCCACCCTCTCTATTGTTCTTCCCTCTCCCACCCACCTTCACCTCCAGCCATTGTTTTCCTGTGGAAACAGGTTGCTTCCAAAGAGCTAGGAAATGTTGATGGCAAAAGGCTCAGAAAGCCTTTCTAAATTCTCTTAGTTCTGTAAACTAAGGCCTAATTTGTGAAGTATGGAGCTGGAGACTGAAAGAGGGAGACTGGATGAGGAATATGGGGAGAGGGAACCAAGGACAGTGGTGGAAGTGGCTAAACAGGAATGGGACAGAATTGGTAGAGGAGCAAGAGACTAGGGGTAAAGGATAAAAGGTTGAACATTAGGAGGGCAGGAATGGAGAAAGAGATCAGGAATCAGAAGATCAAGGGAATAAGTTAGAGAAGATCAAGGGGAGATCAGAATTTGAATATAAACCTAGAAGAGATGACAGCAACAGAAGGTGTGGGGTATAAGTTTATTGTGCACAAACAAAAATACTGTGACTCACACCCAATATGCAAAGGAAATGTTCAGTTTCCAGATCAAGCAGCAAATGTGACCCTTGATAGGCATGGTGAGAGGGGAGTCCACACTCCTCTAGGATCAGAGATCAGTACCTAAAGCTGGAACAAGAGCTAGGGTTTGAGGGATGGGGTAGGACTGAAAAAAGGTTTGGCTCTGGGTGTTTCCTTGCCCTTTCCCAGTAGTAAGTACAAGCGGTAGAAGACAAAGGGACAGACTCAAAGGAGGTAGCACAGATACCAACTGTTTTTTCAACACTCAGCATATACTCTCACATCCCCCCACCATCATCCCCTTCACTCTAAAAAATACATCCTACTCCCTTACACTTTTCCCTGATCCCCCTCCTGTACACGGTTGGTTTCTAGTTACCTAATTTTACTCTCTGCCAACAATGCATTCTCACTTTCTCACCATGCTCCTCTTGTGGCTCAATCAATATCATTCATTTCTGCTCTGCTTCTGGTTCTGCCTCACCTTCCATACCATGGCTCTTTTCTTGCTTCCTATCTTAGGTTCATGAGGCAATGAATCTAATGTATTTGTTCATTCTCAGAGGAAAAAAAATTTTTTTGTTCACTTCCCAGGTGCCTGTTGCTCAGTATGGGCCTCACAAGTTGTTGTCTGAAATCCTGAGGAATAGAATTCTAAGTTTGATTCCTGATCTGTCTGGTTCAGTCCAGACAAACTGCCCTGGTCCTTCAAGTCTTCTCATACTCCATGAGTTTCACAAGAGGCTGTATACCAGCTACAGACGCTGGTCTTTAAATCTAGTGAATCTCTTTCACCCTACTAGATTATCCATGTGGCATTATCTCCTCCTTTTCTTGCTTCAGACAGAAGGGCAAATGCACGTGCACACGCACACACACACACCTAGGAATATGCCAGCCAAGTTTAGGAAAGGTGAGGAACTTAGTGCAAACAAGGATCAATTCAGTTCCTTTGCTGCCTGCCTGGTGGTGAGCTTCTTGCTTGAGGTCTCAGGGGTAGCTTCTCTGTGTGCTTCTTATTGAAGTTGTGAAGTTCACAGAGAAAAGAATAAAGTAGAGCAATAGAGACTGGGGGTGGGGGTGGAAGTGAGGGGTATGGGTGAAGAGACCTAGAGATAAAGACAGAGATCCAAGCAAGGAACTATAGAGACAAAGAGAAACACAGATACCAAAGCAGAGATATTAGGTTAGAAAGCAGCAGGGAAGTTGGGAGCCAGGAGGAAGCCTGGGAATGGGATACCAACTCCAAAACTATCTCTGGCAGGAGGGAATTTAGCCTCCAGATGCCTGAGAGAGGGGATGGATTGAGAAGGAGAAGCAACTTTAGGAACTGCATATTTCACCTCTCCTTGGTCCTGGGAGCTGTGCTCTGCTCAGTGGTGGCCTGCTCCAGGCCTCCACACATGAGCCTGCAATCCTGTTCTGGTGGCTGAAAACCGGGGTCTAGCTACCTGGAAGCCACAGGAGCTGGGAGAGGCCGCAAGACCCCTGGGAGACTCTGGAGGAGGAGCTGGACTAGGGGCAGGGGCTGGGCTGAGGGCAGGGGCTGGGCTAAGGGCAGGGGCTGGGCTAAGGGCAGGTGCTGAGGCCAACTCTGCCCTCCAGATGGGTTCATCCAATGTAGTAGCTGCTCGGGGGGCCAGCACAGTGGGAGCCAGAGGTTCTGCAGTGGGTTGGGGTGCTGGAGTGGAAAATCGACGGATCTCCGGAACTCGGGCAGTTTTGGGGGGTCCTGAGGAGGTGGGGCCAGGAGTATGGGGAACCTCATCAAAACAGAACATGGCAGTTTTAAGTTGATAGGGCTGGTGTCGCATGAAATCCAGAGCCTTGATGCCCTGTTTCGGGCTTGCCCGAGGCCCCTGGGATTGGGCCTTGTTAGGGAGAGTTCGGGCAGCTTGGGGAAAAAAGGGTGAGAGCAGCGGATTGTAAGCAATAGGAGGTGGGGCACGGATGTTGGGTGAATATTTCCAGGAAGGGGGCAGTGAAGGAGTAGGAGAAGGGCTTCGGGGCCCAGGGCCAAGGATTGGACTAGGTGTAGCTTCCACCACGTACCTGTTTGCTCGGCTTTGCCGCTTGGCAAACAGCTCCCCACCCCTGCCCTGAAGCCTCGGTGGCTCAAGTATTCCAGCAGAAAGGGCTGCCCCATTCACTAGCGCATCTGGGAACCCTCGAGATAGGGGTTTAGGAGCCACTGGGGGTGGAGTCTTAGGAGGCATTGGGGGCGGGGTCTTGGGAGCCATTGGAGGCGGGGTTTTAGGTGTCACGTGAGGTGGGGCCTTGTAACTCCTGCCTCCTGGTGGTTGCATGAAGTTGCAGGCTTCAGCCCCAAGGCTCAGAGCATCCTCCTCTGGACCAGATTCAGCACCCCCAGCCCGGGGTTTTTCATCCAGGTTCTGCACCAGCGATAGCAGCTCGGGGTTGGGCGAGTTCTTCGTCTCCTCCTTTCCAGGCCGGAACATCTGCTTCCGGGTGCCCCGACGCCGGGCCTCCTGGAGGATGCCGGTGCGAGCCGCGGGCACAGAGATACGCTGCTCGCGAGCGCTGGGGAGCTCTGGGGCCGTGGGGCCTGGGGCGGGCGCTTCTGGGCGCACAGCGGGTCGCAGAGGCGCCGATAGGAAGATAGAAGCGGTGGAGGTCATGGCAGCTGTGCTGGGAGGAGCGGTGGCCTCTGGGACCCCGCTTGGTGTAACAGGGCGATTGGGGGCTGGGATGTAGAGAGAGCTGGTGGCTGTCACAGGGCCAGAGGAGCGTGGGGTGCTGGGAGAACTGGAGACTGACACGTGGCTGGGAACCCCTAAGGTGAAGCTGGGCAGAGGCGTGGGTCCCTGAGAAGGGGACAAGAAAGGCGATGGGGTGGGGCTGAGGCTTCGCAGGATTTCATTCTCCCTCTTGGGGGCTAGGGGCCGGAAAATAACCGGGGTGGTACCTGGCCGCTGCCCCTGTAAGCCCGGAGTAAAGGGCCTGGCTGACCTGTTAAAGATGCCTGGAGCTGGGGTCGGGGCTCCACCACCTGGAAGGAAAGGTTTGGGGCTGGCTAAAGGGCCTGGTGACTGGGAGAGGACTGCCACCTCGGGTGGAGCACTCTGAGCCCGAGGTGGTGACTGCAGGCCTTGCCCATTGAGCAGAGCTGCTGGACGGTCCTGGGCCAGCTCCTGGGCGCTGGAGGCTGCGCGCTGGCGCTGCTGTTCGAAGAGCTGGACCCCTCTCCCAGAGGCCTCACTCAGCTGCCCTCCCGGCCTCGCGCTCTGGCCCTCTGCTGCGCCGGAGCCCGGTCTGGCCAGCTCCATGTCCAGATAGGGGCTGTCCCAGTCGGACTGGTTGGTGAGGCTGCGGGCGTCAGAGAAGGCTTCCTCGTCCAGCTCAGATTCGCTGGTTGGAGGGACCCCGTCCTCTTCCTCCTCGGGGCCTGTCCCAGCTGCAGACCCAAAGCTGACTAGGGTGTATTTCTTGGCTCTCTGCCGTCTTTTCTTAAACATAAGCACCCCCTTGGAGTGGGGGTTAGGAGCTGCAGTTAGCAAGGATGCAATTGTCCGGCATTTGGTCTTGGCCTCTTTCACATTCTTCTCTTGAAGGCTCTCTGCCCGTTGCAGTTCTGAGGAGGGAGCAATATCAGTGAGCCTCTTCTAATCCTATTTCCCAAGGCTTTCACCCCCACCCCAGCCAGCTCAGCCCTCCCACCTCCAGTCTTTTCCTTGGCTTAACCCACAATGTTTCCTGCCCAGGGCAAAGTCCTCTGATTTGGGGACAGAATGTGAGGTAAAAGGTGAAACCAAGGACAGTTAAAAGGAAGGCAGAGTCTAGTTGGCTGCCCTGACACCATTCTGATGTCTCCTCCCTCTACTCTGCTCCTATCTTCCCAGAGATATGCTCTTAACCACCCCACACACATTCCTTCTCTGCCTCCCTCCATTCCTAGTGGGCAGTTCAGGGGTAGGGTGTGGGGTGTCACTTCCCAGGGAGAGAAAAGAAGTACAGCAACACAGAGTGGTGCTTCTCAGAAAGCTTGGGACTTATTCCCTTATTACCCCTGTGGTAAGAATATAAAAGACCTTTGGCATCAAGGATATCTATTCACAATTCTATCCTTCATCATGCAGTCCACATCATTGACATTCATAAAAATTAACTCCCACTACACATTATTTCAACAAGAATAAGGATCTAGTAAAATCCAGCTGTGAGCATATTTTCTCATATACTTTTCTCTCTAATTTATGTGTACCCCAGTGTGTACATACATCCTATTTTACACCTGTATGTAAACACATGAGTGCTCACACAAAAGCACATAGTCACTTTAATATATTCACACACATGCACACTCCAGATGGTCCTTCTCAGAGTTCCCCCCTGGCACAGTCCTTTTCCTAACAGTTTTGATAAAAAAATTTTTTTAAAGATTTTATTTCATTATTTTTAGAAGGAAGGGAAGGGAGAGAGGCAGAGAGGGAGAAAGACATCAACGTATGGTTGCTTTTCACCTGCCTCCAGCCACAGACCTGACTGGAGACCTGGTTTGCGACCTTGTTATGTGCCCTGGCTGGGGAATCGAACCTGCGACCTTTGGGTTCGCAAGCCAGCGCCTTATCCATCGTGCTACCAGCCAGGGCTTGATAAAATTTTAGAGCTGATATTGGCCTTCTAACGGCCCTGGCGCTCTTCTGTGCCTCACACCCCTGCCACTCACTCCTCCGTGCCTCACATTCTTGCTACTCACAGCCAGGGATATCCTCAGGTCCAAAATGCTGGAAAAGCCAGACTGCTCCTCTCCAAGGCAAACTCCAAATCTTTAGGATACCTCAAGGTTACTGGCTAAATATATTCACCTTTCCCTCCAGCTGAGGGTGGGAGTGGGGTAATGTTTAGGGGTCAGCCGTCTAGGTAAAGAGCTTGGGTTACCACTACCAGGCAGACATGAAAGGATTATATACTAGGGGAAGTCAGGGCAGGGCTTCCCGTGCCATGTGGAGGTGGGGCCAAGAAATAGGAGAGGCTGCTTCACTGTTGGGACCCTGCCTTGGACATGAAACTCCGATTCATGATCCCTAGTTCCTCCTGAAAAATTCTTGAAATTCCATCTCCTTCCTACTCAAGATATCAAGCTCCTTTCCAAGATGGGCTCTCATTGTGTCCATCCTAACGTTTACACTGCAGAATAGAATTGTGAACAAGAGATAGGCATTGAAGTCAGAGTTCAGTTCAGGTTTTTGGTTTTTGGGAGAGTTAGTTCATTGAAGCTCAGTCTCCTCATCTGTAAATGAAAGTGATAATACCTTATAGAGTTGCTATGAAGAATAATTGAAATAATGTAGGTAAATTTAGCGTTTAACAGCAGCCATAAGTTCCACTGTAACTATCAAAGAATTCTTAACACTAGCTACATGTGTATACAGACACTTTCTTGTTCACATGTATTTTCTCCCACACAGACTTTAAAAGTTCATAGTTTATTCACTCTCATACACACTCTTCCTTTGAGTTGTCTATAGTTCATGTGGTCACAAACCCCTTTAACATGTGACCATAGCATTAGTCTATTCTGAGAAAGGAGCCAGGAAACTTTCCTTAGAAAAGAAGAGAAAGACAAAAAGGAGGAACAGAAATGGGAGTAACATCTTTTCCAAAGATTTCCCTTCCTACACTGTTGCTGTATTCCCCTCCATTCTAGATCCCAGTACTCTTTTGGCTATGGGGAGGGGGGTTAGTACCTGCATAGAATGGGTCCTGGAGCTCAGGAACAGGGCCTGGAGCTTTGTTGGAGCTGGCTTGGCTGGGGGACTCTTGGCTGATGGGCTCAAAGGTCTCCATGCCGAGAAAGGCAGTGTTGGCTGGAGCAGGACCAGCTTGAGCCACCCCCATGCCTTTTAAAGCCCCTTTGTCTTGATCCCAGAGCTGGCAGCTGAATGAGCTCACTATGCTATTTTTGCAGTCTATCCCCCTCCCTTTTCTGGCCTGCTCCACAAGCCCGGGTGTGATAGACATGGGCACCTGCCTACCCTACCCCCTACTCTACCCCACTGGACAATGAGGTCTGCTTGCCTAAAAATATCTCTAAGCCACTACCATCTCACCCAGCATGATAGGACGGGAGAGAGTGCTAAAATGAGAATTGAAGATAAACATGGGATCATGGGCATGCATCTGGAGTTTCTTTGTGGTATATTGGACATTCTCAGGGATGTCAGACTCCAAAAACTGTCGCATCCTTAGACTTAAATCTAGGCTTAAAGACACAAAATTCTATGGATCAGGAATCAGAAGGATGGAGGGGAGGAAAGAGACATGAGAACTAGAGGGGTAATCCTGAGATTTCCAAGGTGGCAAGAAAGGGCTCTCAGTGAGATGCATGGGAGGGAGGCACAGGATGGGGAAATTTCACTCTTAGAACTTGTTCAGTAGCTCACAGCAAAAATAGCTGAGACCTTGAGATAAGTGGAAAGACTGGATTTTTTCTGCCCAGGCCTACATTCTTGCCTCAGATAAGGAGCTGAAGGTCCCTCCCTCTACCACTTCCTAGGGAATCATGACTATCCCAAAGCCTCCCAGTCCCCAGGAATCCTAAATGAACTTACAAATGTCAAAGTAGTTCTGATTCTATCCCTGCAATTAACACTGAAGAGCCATTCCTTTGTAGCCATGCCCTGCTCCCAAATACTTCCCTGCCCTATGTCTGGCATCTGGTAAAATCATAGCAACACCAACAAGCAACCCCTTCATTGATTCATACTCCTTTCCAATTTCCCTATTTATCCTATTCCTGAGTTGGGTTAACCCACCTGTAGCTTTTTGTTCAAACAGAGAAAATGTTAGGGACCATTAGGATAATTATTTCCCTCTCCTACTCATCACTCTTCTCCACTTGCCTCCAAGACTATATCCAAGAGAAACATAAGGTATAGTTATTAAGGGGTAGATTGAAAGCTCAGAATAAAAGATCCTGATTAGGGAAAAAGGGCTCAGGCACTCACTGGCTTGCTTGGCCTTCTGGGTGTAGGTGGTAGTAAGATCTTCTGCCACTGGATGCGAAACAGGCCCCACCATAGGGATGAGATTAGGTCCAGGCCGGAGAGGACCATGTGGCAACAGCAGAGCCTCAGATGGGGGTGGCTGAAGGGTTGCCCCATCCTCCCAAGATGGGGAAATCACACGGCTGTCATCCTGGCTGGAAGGGCCAGGGACAGTGATTGCTGGCTCTGCAGGGCTGTCAGACAGGTAGACCTCATCAGGTGGGGCTCCTGGTGGGGTGGGCCTAGTGGGGCCTCTGCGGCGGGTTCGGCGGGGCTTCTCCTGGGTGGCAGGACCGTCAGCATCACTGTCTGTCTCTCCATAGTAAGCCTCACTGTCAGGAGGTGAGAGGAGGCTCCCAGGCTGAAGAGGCTGTGGAACTGGGGCACCAGGGGGCTCAGGACTCAGTGGAGATAAGGGTGACAGCACCTGAAGCTCACCAGGGGATGAAGATCGAAAAGGCCCTTCATCCTCTACCCTGGGAAAGATGACAGAACTTCAGAAATGGGCTGGATGACAGCTAGAGAGATCTAGAGGGGATGGGAGAAGGAGATAAGGGAAGAAAAGGGATATAGGTAGAATGGGCTGGGAAGAGTAGAAATCTAAAGACAAACTGGGAGGCAAACATGCTTGGAGGTCTGTGAGTGGAAATGGGCCCTCAAGAAGATATGATGATGAGACAGGCAAGGGTTGAAGGAGGCCCATACACTCAAATAGCCACTTGACAGCCCGTCCCTTAATTACAGATACATTCAAGCCCTTTTGGAGGCCTACACTAACATCTATATTCCAGCACTAACACATAAGCAGAATTGGGTACTCGTTAGTTGTTGAAGCCGGGCCAGTGAGACACAGAGCTGAGTCAGGCAGTGGAAGCCCTGGGCTAGGGTGACAGGGATGGTTGGGTTAGGAGGGGTCCATACCTCCGCACGGTGAGGACAAGTTGGTTTCCTGAGGCATCAATGAGGCTCATGGCACTGGCATGAGAGAGACTGGTGCAAGAGACCCCATTGATAGCCATAAGCTGGTCCCTCTCTCGGAGTCCTGCTCTGCCAGCCTGGCTCCGTCTTCGAATCTGAGAAGGTGTTAGAGGAGAGAATGTAGGTGAGGGAGGGCTCCAAGGTGGGACAGAATGAAAAGAATTAGGATAGGAAGGACCCACTTATGGAAGGGATTTTACTTTATAGGGTAAGAAAGGGTGGAGAGGGGAATGGGGCTATAGTTAAGGGGGTCTATCTAGAAGAAAGAAGGTGCAAAGTGGAGGGAGTAATACATTATATGAGGGGAAGTAGGGTAATCACCACATGAGGAGTGGGTCAGGGGGAGCAGGTACTAAAAAATGGTGGCTTTCCAAGATTTTCCTTCAAGGGCAATATCTATATTACTAATCGGTTCTCTCCTAGGCCTTGGGACCCCAGACACTATTATGTACAGAGTCAAAATTTTAGAACAGTATTCCAAACTGGAGGGAGGCCTACAAATTCTGGGAGACTGTGACTGTGTCTGTGTCTGTGGGCCATGGTGGCTGTCATTTATTGAGTGGTTACTAAATGTTAGGCATTGTGCTAAGCACTCTACAGGTATTATTGCATTTAATCCTTAAAATGGTTCTATGAAGTAGGTACTATTGTTATCCACATTTTCAGCTGCCATTACCCTGCTAGTATTGAAAAACGGAGTCTTGCCTAGTGAGAAAGAATCTGGTAGAGAGAAGAGCAAGAAAGGTGTGGGCAGGACAGGGCAGGGCTAGGCTAGGCTGGACTGGGCAAGATAGCCTCGGCTCATCACATATCTGTTTAGTTAGAGAGACATTAGAAACTTCTCTACTTTCCTGAAGTTGGGATCAGAGGCACTGACCCAGGAGAGTAAAGACTGGATGGCCAAACTTGGGCCTCTGCTGATTTGGTGCTGCAGGGACCTTAGAGAGAGTCTGTCTTTCTCTCCGCCACCAGAAACCAGGAATTCCCTTTGCTAATAGCCCTCATGCCTATAAGAAGCCTTATGGGCGTAAGAAGCCTTATGGGCATGAGTGGTGCTCAGGTACCTTCCCCCACACCAAACTTTAGCTTGCTTCCCTACCCACCTACCCACCCCTACTCCTCTTCTTCACAGCCTCCTACTTCTTCCCCATAGACCACCACATGACTCTTCCCAGGTCCCCTTGGGTTTCCCCTTTCCCTGAAACCTCAATATAGGGCTGTCCCTTACCTTGGACACCTGTAAGGGTTTCCTTTGCTCGGCACCCCCCTGAAGTCGGAAGCCCCAGGGGGCTCCCCCGGACAGTGTGACCAGCACCTCCTCAGCACCCATCGTTCCGGTTGGCCTATGGCCCTCAGAGTTTGGAGAGTGTCCCAGGGAGAGAAGTTGAGGTGCTGGTACCCCGTCCCGCCTGTCTGTCTGGCTGTCCTGCTCCTGCTGCTCCAGGTTTCCCCACCCCCACCCCCACCACACACCACAGGCAGGCAATTTGGCCCTGGGATCAGTAGAATCCAGCACATGTGTCCTGTCAATCCGAGTTGTGCTCAAAATAGTTGCCGGCTGTACTCTTCTCCCACCCCTAGCAGTATTACTTCCAGAGCTAATTATAGGAAAAACTTCTGTCCTCCCCTGTCTCCCATTCTCCTGCAGGGGCCTTTTATTCAGGGCTCAGAATACTAGCTCTCTAGATTCTATAACTCAGGTATACCCTTTCGGGGATTGTGGCTTCCCTAATAGGATCTTGGAGTAATTCCAATCACTCACTTTTCTCCAAAGCTCATTCCAAAGTGGCAGCAGCAGGGGTTTCTATTCCAGAGCAAGAAATGGCTGAGTTTGTCCCACAAATTCTTAAACTCCCCGGAAAAGAGTGCCCCTTTCCTGCATGAATCTACCTATTAATCAAAATGGAGAATTGGATCCTACTGCAGTGCTGGGTCCGATATAGAGTAATTCTGATTAGCTTTGGGCCAGTTGAATTGTTCCTGTTCCACAAACCCTTTTATGCCCATCTCCTGACTTCCTACCTATACAATCAATATATTTCTATTGTTGTATTTTTCAACCAATATTATAGTTTGTTTACATGCCTGTCTCACTCATAGGCTGTGAAAAACTTGAAGGCCACGACTGTGTGCAACAGCCTATCAATAGCCCACAGACCAATGATGGATGTAAATAGTGCTCAATAAATGTTTGCTAAATTAAATCAACTCTTACAATACATAGGTAGTCATGGAAAGGTGACTACAGATAGGAATGTGTAAACATGGCAACACATGTTGATAGTAAAACACCTACTTATTTTTAGGTTTCTTACCATGAATGTGCACTATGTTAAAAGATCTCTGTTATAAAAACATTATGATGCTGTAATTATCAAAGGCTACAGCATTTCCTGAAATAGCTGTACTGCTCATGTGCCAAATGCTGTTCAACTTTGTGTATGTAGTCACAGAAAACATTTGGGATATAGAGTCAGATATGGACTTGGTTTTTGTTCCACCATTTATTAGCTGAGTGACCTTGGGCAGTTACTTGACCTCATCAGTAGAGTATCTAAATGTCCATTCATTCACTATTCGAATACTTATTGTTAGCTACCTCTTAGCTTTCATTTAACCCTCAGTACACATTAGAATTACTTGGAGCACTTTTAAAACTACTGGTTCCCTAAAATAAGACAGAATATAGAATTGGATGATTGTGTAATGAAATAATCTATCAATGTGAATATATACGTATGTGATTCTTAGGACCCATTCTATGAATTCTGATTTTGTTGGTCTGGTGTTTGTTATTGCTATTTTGAAAAGCACCACAATGATTCTAATATGCAGTCAAAATTGAGAACCAAAGTGGAGATACAGAAAGCAATAGAATGCAACACATCAGCTTATCGAGAAACTGAATTTAGGTTCTGCCACTTAATGGGAGTGCAACAAGACACAGGATACCAACTTTTCTATGCTGATATGAGTTAAATAGGATAAATTATGTGAAAATACTTAGCAGACATCCCAACCTAGGGTAGGTGTTCAACAATGTTATTGAAATCTGGCAAGTTACTAACCTAAACTAGTGGGTCTCACTCTTCGGTGTACAAAAGGAATCACCTGGAGAGCCTATTAAACATAGCTTGCAGGGCTCACCTCCAGAATTTCTGATTCAATACCTCTAGGGTGAGTCTAAGATTTGTAGTTGTTAGTTTTAACAGGTTCTCAGGTGATACTTACATGGTTGATCCCAGGGTCACACTTTGAGAACTGACCTTGGCTACGAACTCCTGGGGACAGGAGTTGACTAATTTTCTAAAGCAAGCTCAATGCCTAATACAGCTTCCAGCACAGATTACCAGTGCAATATTTTCCAACGAATGAGGCACTCTGTGCCTCAGAATAACTGTTAAAAATATGAGAGCAATAACTTTTGTGCACTTCTGTGTTCCCAGAACCAAGAACATAAGTTGGCACACTGCAATGCTCAAAGATAATAATAATTTTTTTAACAAGTTTAAAAAAAAAACAAAAACATTTTATTTATTATTTCCAGAGAGAGGTAGGGAGAGAGGCAGAGAGGGAGAGAAACATCAATGTTCAGTTGCCTTTCACCTGCCTCCAGCTATGGATCTGGCTGGAGACCTGGCTTGCAACCTGGTTATGTGCCCTGGCTGGGAATCGAACCAGCAACCTTTGGGTTTGCAGGCCGGTGCCTTACCCACTGTGCTACCAGCCAGCTCAAAGATAATTGTTAAATGAATAAATATTATTGAAATGATTCAGTGAGGTCACATGTGTTTTTTAAATCATACAAATATTAGTTACAATTATTGCTTTTCATTAGGGGTAATAATAATTACTTCAGAAGCTGTAGCTCTTCCGCATGCTGGCAGTATTCTGAGAGCAGAGATCATCTGGTTTTCACATAGCTCTGCATCTAAACCAAGGAGCTGTATGTAAGTGGTTAACTAATAACAGCTCACTTTCATTGAGTCCTTACTATGGTGCCAGGCAATGTGACTATTGGAATGGCACCAAGCTATTAGAAGGGCATTTAATAGTCTCTCCATTTTACAGATGAAAGAAATTGAGGCAGAGGTTAATTTGCCCAGGATAGCGAATTGCAGAAACATGAAGCCCCAAAGCACAGTTAGTGACCTTTACTATCATACATTCCGCATACCTCATGACTGGCAAAGGTCATAGGTGAGAACAACATCATAGACGGAAATCAACGGGGTCAGGGGTTAGCAGGAAGTAGCTACGGGACTCTAGGTCAGAGGTCACTAGCAGGTCATAGGCGATTGAGGCGGTCCTTACTAAAGACAGTTTGACCTAGTCTTCGTTATCACTTCTCAGCCGGTGGGGCCATAAAGCGACCAGGACTTCGGAAATGGGTAGGGGTAGGAAACAGAAATACAGAAACACCCCCGGAGCCTCTCACGGGGCGGCCCGGAAGGCAGAAAAAAGTGGCGCATGCGCGGCATCCGGGTCGCTGGGCACTTGCTCATTGCAGACGTGGCAGAAGGAGTGGTCTGGCCTGGAGCATGGGGGTGGAACTTCCGGAGGTGACAAGACAGCCCCCTAGGAACCGGAAGTGGAGCCTGGGATCCTTGACGTTAGGAACGAAGTCGAACCTGGATCTGGAGCCGGGTGAGGAGTGGCATCCGGAGGCTGGTGGGTAGGAAAGAAGAGGAGAGGCCGGGGTATCACTGGCTGTATGGGGGTTCGGTCTAAGAAGGAAGGGAGGAGCCCGTGGGCGGGGCTGGTTGAGAGACCCTTACCTCACGCATCCACAGTCCCAGATCAGCCTTAGATCCTACCTCCCTTCTCTCCTCCCGGCCCAGATTCCGGCTCCCGCTTCCTGCCCCGAGCCTGTTGAAGGGGCAAGACGCTCAATCTCCATGCTTAATGCATCAGCCCCCTGTCATCGTGGTCCGAGAAGCAGCCTTTGCTTCTCGGTCTTGATCCCTGGCGCTTCCAGCCTCCACAGCTCAACTACTTTCAGAGTTCTAGAAAGCTTGCCCCGCCCCCTGGGTTGTCACCCTCGACTGTCCACCCAGAATGGAGTGGAAACTTGAGCCTTCTCCATACTCTTGGGTGTGTTCGAGGGAATTACGTCCTGGAGAAGAAGCTCCTTTCCTTTCACCCTCAGCCCTACACTAATTTGAGAAAGATGAAGGGGAGGGGAACATCTGTCAAGCTTAGTGTTGTGACCTGTGTAAGGTTTAGGATTTGAAAGAACAACGGCTGAGATGGCTCTGAGTTTAAAGAGTTCTAGTCCAGAAGGCAGCTCAACTTTTCTGTAGTTAAGATGACCCTTCCTAACAAAGGGAAGAGGCCCATTGTTACACTGCAGCAGCTTTGTGCCCTCCTGCTGCCTGGGCCCTTTCTCTGTAGGATAGATGGAATTATAAGGCTGTTTATAGAGTAGATGTGATCAGGTAGTCTTATTCTTGGAAGGGTTGAGGAAAGGGTCTCTTAATTCATTCCTCTGTTGCTGGGCAAGACTAACAATTTTGGTGGTAGCCTAGATTCATGACAAGCATACAAGGAGAGCAGAAACAGGACAGTTGGAGAGGTGAACTGGGATTTGGAATACTCATAGTCTCTGCTTGATGGGTAAGGTGAATGATCTTTTTTCCATGAAATCTAACTTTGCTGCTGATCCTTAAACTGTTTCCCTAGGTTTTTGTGAGAAGTTTTTTTGTGCCTGGCCTTCACTCTGTTCTAATCTGGTATCTTGCTAGAGTTTTTAGGTGTCCTTTACATTTAATTATTCCAATGCTGTTGTTCTAAGGAGAAGACTGGAGATGGAGTAGCATTTGGATTATTGTACTCTAGCCAAAGAATGTCATTTCTCTAATCATTTATTATAAAATTTGTCTTTTGAGGGGGATGGAATTTATCTCATCTGTTTTAGACATGTATCCTGAATGATTAAAAATGTAACACACTAGAAGGTATTCAGTATTTGTTGAATGAATGGATGCTAGAGTGAATGAATGGAAAGTGGGAACATTGTTTCATTTACCTGTAATATCACAGAAGTTCATCAGTGGCAGGACTCCTTGTGTGTCTAGACACTAGAAATCATACCACTGGGGAGTGGAGGCTGCTGTTCCATTCCAATCCACCTATTAGAAGTTGAATTTTATACCCTCTTGGCAGTGACATAGCATGGGGTTCAAAGTAACAAAATCCTTACTTTGGGAAGGTAATCTGCTGCTGGGGCAGAAAATTACAAAGATCCTATGGAGTGTGGGAATAATTAGGCTGATCACTCTCTGATAAGGTCAGTCTTTTTTCTTCTTTTCTTTTTTTTTATCTCTGCTTTCTACCATGTACAATTGCTGTCTCTCTAGAGAGTTGATTTTGACTAATTTCTCTCTTTTCTCATATCTAATAGGTGAGACCAAGTTGGGGATGCTCTCATAATGAATGTCAATCAGTCAGCTCCACCTGTGCCGCCATTTGGGCAGCCCCAACCTGTCTACCCAGGGTATCATCAATCCAGCTATGGTGGGCAACCAGGGTCCACAGCCCCTCCCACATCCTATGGAGCCTACAATGGACCGGTACCAGGCTGTCAGCAAACACCTCCCCCAGGTATATATCCAAGCTTCCTTTGAAGTAAGGAGGGGAATCAGTAGCGTTAAGGTTGGGTTGTAAGGTTGCCCTACCAAAGTTGTCTAGAGAGTTGGGGTGACTGGGATTAAGGAACTTTAATCTGGCTGTTGGTCAATGAGAGCCAGAGCACTGTGAGCAGTTCGCCCACTCCTGTTTTTACATAAAGTGATTGTGTTTTTGCCTTAAGGCAGAAAACATCTAATGGGAACATATCTTCCAAGTTCAATGGCATTTCATATCCTGTGGGTGTCACCCTGTGCTGCCTTACCTGGCTGCGTTATTCACAGATGGATGGAAGGGTTGTGGTTACAGCTCTTCCAGAGCCTATGACCAGAATTGAATATTTCCTATTGACCTCAAGTCACCTTGCAATTGTTTGTTCCTCATGTATATTGATAATGTCGCTCATTTGATAGACAGACCTATCAATGAATAACTCAGGGATGTGGGGAGCTAGTCATGTATAAAAAGTGTGGTGCTTATGTGCCTGATTTTTGATGCCTCTCATATCTTTCTGCTGATATCATTCCTTTCCCTTTGCTTGAGTTTCCTCTGAGTCTTAGAGCCTCTATAGTATCAGGGCAGTTTGAGAAGACTTTATCTAGTGTTTCCTTAAAATAAGCATTTGGCTTTTACATTTCTTTTTCAAGAAGAGCAGCTACTGGTTCAATTCCCAGCCAGGGCACATAACCAGGTTGCAAGCCAGTTCTCCAGCTAGGTCTATAGCTGGAGTCAGGTGAAAGGCAACCATACATTGATGTTTCTCTCCCTCTCTGCCTCTCTCCTTTCCCCTCTCTCTAAAACATAAAAAATAAAATCTCTCTAAAAAAAAAAAAAGAAGAAGAAGAATAGCAGCTAATACTGTGCAGAATATCTATAAGAACTTTTAGAAAACTGTTAGATCTTTGGTTGGGCTAGTTGAAGACTTAGAGTATGCCAAATGCTTTATGCTGGGTGGAATTATTATTATTATTATTATTATTTGGTAAAGATTTTTATTTATTTTCAGAGCAAGGGGAAGGGAGGGAGAAAGAGAGAGAGAAAAACATCAATGTGTGGCGCCTCTTGTACACCCCCAACCAGGGACCTGGCCCACAACCCAGGCATATGCCTGGATTGGGAATTGAACCTGTGATCTTTTGATTCAAGCGCCGGCGCTCAATCCACTGAGCCACACCAGCCAAAGCTCTGCTGTTTTTTAAGAGAATAAACCCAAGCCCTGGCTGGTGGCACAGTGGATTAGGTGCCGGCCTGCAAACCCAAAGGTCACTGGTTCAATTCCCAGCCAGGACACATAACCAGGTTGCAAGCCAGGCCCGTAGCTGGAGGCAGGTGAAAGGCAGCCATACATTGATGTCTCTCTCTCTTTCCCTCTCTCTAAAAAATAATAAATAAAATCTTTTAAAAAGAGATAGAGTAAATCCAGCCCTGGCCAGATGACTTAGTTGGTTGCAGGTTTGATTCCCCTCAGGGCACATACCTAGGTAGCAGGTTCGACCAGAGGCAACTGATCATTGTTTCTCTCTGTGCCTTCCTCCCTCTAAAATTAATAAACATATCCTTGGGTAAGAATTAAAAAAAAAAAAAAAGATTAAATCCCATGAAGGGATATGGGACCAAGGAGGCATAGGTGAGATTTGGGAAATGAAGTATTACTATTTTTAATTATAACTTTGAAAACATGTCATGAAATGGGGAGATTAGGTCTCAGATTTCTGGAGGAGACTTACTACTCTGGGTTGGGACTTTGGCTGGCCAGAGTCCACCTCTGATCCGTCAAATCCTAGCTTATCAAGATGGAGTTTGGCATTGCCTCAAGAGGAAGCTTTGCTTTTGAAAGGAAAACATATCTGGTCTGTGATAGTAATTCAGATTTATCATGTACCTATAGGCAGGTTCTCTCATTCTAATTTCTGCTGAAGGCAGAGCCAAAGAAAAACAAATGAACAGGGGTCAGTATCATTTCCAAAGTGATGTGCCAAATAACTAATTGCCTTCTTCCTGCATTTCATGTGAAAAGGATGGTTGGGACATCCAGGAAAAAAGATTGTGAGTAGTAGAAGTAGCTTTGATGGGAGTTCTGATGAGCAGAAAGGACAGAGTCCAAATTTTGTTAAGATATAAGGGGCAAAACTAATGGGAGGGCAGGCTGATTGTCCTGACTGAACTATTGGACAGAAACAGTCTCCAACCTATGGGAACACTTTCCTAATCCATGTACTATTGGGAGACTCGACACTTAGAAGTGGATGAAAAGAAGAGAGAAGATGATTAGGAAAAGTAGAATATATGAAGAGGTGATTGGCAGAATAGTTTGCCCAAGAGGTGCCTTTCTTTACAACCTAGTTCATTGTATTACTTGGTTCACATCTGTGCCAGCTTTCTCATATATGAACTAAGTTTCTAATTTCTGGAGTACAATCTTTTTCCTTTAAAGAATTGACTTTTAATCTGGGGTGAGAGCATTAGATTATCCTGGATTGAGAGAAAGTAAGTATATGGTGATCATAGGAAGGTCCTACATTCTTGTAGCTCTGGCTACAGCTTTCCTTGTAGTACACCTCTCTAGGAGGCTCTGTTTGGGCATCAGTGTTCATTTCTACTGTAGCTAGGTTTGTGTGTTGATGGTCTCCTTTTCTTTTCTTTTCCTAAGATTTTATTTATTTATTTTTAGAGAGGGGAAAAGAGGGTGAGAAATAACAATGTGTGTTTGCCTCTTGCAAGTTCCCAACTGGGGACCTGTCCCTTAACCCAGGCATGTGCCCTGACTGGGAATCTTAACCAGCAACTTTTTGGTTTGCAGGCCAGTGCTCAATCCACTGAACCACACCAGCTAGGGCTAATAGCCTCCTTTTCTTTCTTTCTTTTTTTTTAATTTTTAATTTAATTAATTAATTTATTTTAAAAATATTTTATTTATTATTTTTCAGAGAGAGGGGAAGGCAGAGGGGCAAAGAGGGAGAGAAACATCAGTGTATGGTTGCCTTTTACCTGCCTCCAGCTACAGAGCTGACTGGAGACCTGGCTTGCAACCTGGTTATGTTGCCCTGGCTGGGAATTGAACCAGCGCAAAAACCTCCTTTTCATTACAAAGCTGTGATACTGGGACAGTGAAGGTCTGAGCTTATTGATCTTTGCTTTTCATTCCTTGCTCAGTGTGGAAGAGACTGTTATTTTTCAATTACTTAGTTTTGTCCTTTACCCTCAGGTGTGTCAAGAGCCCCACCTTCTTCAGGGCTGCCTCCAGCCTCCACAGCACAAGTCCCTTCTGGCCAGGGTGCATATGGCCAGTTTGGCCAAGGAGATATACAGAATGGGCCTAGCTCCACTGTTCAGATGCAGAGGTATGTACTTGGGGTTAACCTAAAATTGGTCTGATGAAACTAGAAGGATTAGTAATGTACATGGGCCCGTTTCCCTTTCCCTTTTCTTGTTTGCCATTTATTTATTTATCTATTTATTTCTGTGAATTTAATGTATTTTCTTTTTTCATTTAATTTATTGGGGTGACATTGGTTAATAAAATTACATAAGTTGCAGGTATACAGTTCTATAATGTACTATCTGTATATTGTATTGTGTTTACCACTGTAAATCAAGTCTCCTTCCATCACCATTTACCCTCCCTTTACCCTGTTCCACCTTCCTGCACACTCCTTTTCCTCTGGTAATCACCGTATGTTATCTGTGTCTATGAGGTGGTTTTTTCTTAATTCCTTCTTTTTGTCTTCTTTTAGATCCCCTTTTCTCCTTCCTGTACGATTTTGTATTTTGTTTTTATTTTTCCAGGTTACAGATACTGCTGCTTTCCACTCTGTGGATTTTTGACCTATCTTGGTATCTGGG
This sequence comes from Noctilio leporinus, assembly GCA_004026585.1. Taxonomy (NCBI): domain Eukaryota; kingdom Metazoa; phylum Chordata; class Mammalia; order Chiroptera; family Noctilionidae; genus Noctilio; species Noctilio leporinus. Next base: position 240,099 of record PVIW01001505.1, on the reverse strand, counting down.
TTCTTTTGCATATTCTTTTCTCTTTCTTTGAACTTGAGATTTTCTCCTGCCTAGACATATGCCTTCAATAATTATAATATTTCTATCACACTGAGCCTATCCTAAGGGAGAAACAGGAAGAAGGGATGTCAGGATTACTTGTCTCCTCTGACTTCCCCCTTTCCTCTGGATCAGGGACTTAGTAGGACTTATTGGTTAAGTTCAGGTGTGACGAGTTATGAAAGAAAAGATACCTAAAGGAAAACCACATATGTCATTCTGTGAAAGCTTTCAGTATTCATCAAGACCAATATATGATGATGATGATCATCATCAAAAAAGCCCATATAAATGGTGAAAACTTTGGTGGTGCATGATCTGTATAACTGTGGGTAGGATGTGTGGTAATGGAAGAATCACTTTCTGACATTTTTATTGGTGTCAGAATGTACATTTTTAGCATTGAATGAATGTAAGGCTGGAGAAAGATCCTGAGAAGCTCTCCTAACCCTGTATGTTGGAATACTGTGTAAACAGTATAGAGAATTCATTCATTCATCCACTCAAAAAATATTTATTTTATACTGTTTTTACAAAATGTATCAGACGTTCTAGAGGGTGGAGATAAAGCAGTAAACCAAACAGACCAAGTCTATGCCCTCATGGAGCTTACAATCTAGTAGAGTACACAGAAGATAACAAATAGACACATATAAATAGTAAAACAGTAAGGATATAGAGCATGACTGTGAGGAGGTAGGAAGCTGTTTTATATACATTGGTCAAGGAAAGTCTCTCTGAGGTGGTATTCGAAATAGTGAAATGATGAAGGGAGCTCTCCGAAGGTCTGGGTTAAGTATCATAGATACTTTGCACAAGTGCAAAGGTCCGGATGGAGAAGTTAACTTGGTGGATGTGAGGAGGAGCAAGGAGGCCTATGTGACTAGCACAGTGGAGAGTGGAGGAAATAAGGTAGGCAGGAGCCATATTATGCAGTGCCTTGTAAGCCATATTAAGAAATTCGAATTTGATGTTAGTTGCTGTGAGAAGCCATTGAAGAGTATTAAACTGGGGAATAATGTTCCCATTTATTATATATTTACATAATGGATGTTTTCATTGCAATGTGAAACACATACAAAAAAACTTACAAGACAAATTATGGCTTAATAGATTATTATAAAATGAACCCTCATGTAACTACAATGCAGATCAAGAAATAGAACTTTGTCGCATACCCTAAAAGCCCCTTTTATTTACTCCAGTTAAATCATAACTCTCCTTCCTCCCATAAATAACCATTATCCTAACTGTTATGGTAATCATTCTCTTGTGTTTTTAAAAATAGTTTACACTTTTAAAGGTACATTCCTTAGATACCACAGTTTAGTTTTACCTTTAAAAAAAAACTTATGGCCCTGGCTGGTGGCACAGTGAATAGGGCACTGGCCTGCGAACCCAAAGGTCGCTGGTTTGATTCCCAGCCAGGGCACATAACCAGGTTGCAAACCAGGTCTCCAGCCAGGCCCGTAGCTGGAGGCAGGTGAAAGGCAACCATACATTGATATCTTTCTCCCTCTCTGCCTCTCTCCCTTCCCCTCTCTCTAAAAATAATAAATAAAATCTTAAAAATAACAACAGAAAACTTAATGTGTCTTTTAAGTCTATAGGTTCTCTCTCTATGTCTTTCTATTTATCATTGAAGAATCCAAACTAATTAGATTGTAAGAGTTTTTCACAATCTGGATTCTCCTGTTTACATATTCATGTTGTAGTTTAATGTGTTCCTCTTTCCTCTGTATTCCTGAAAATTAACAGCTGGAGACAGAAACTGGATCTGGTTTTGAGTTCTTTGTGTAAGGCAAGACTAAAAAAGGCACATAGTATCTTGTTTTCTTTTGGTTTGTGATGTTTGGAGTTGTTGATACTAATGCGTAGGTATATTAATTTGTTAGGTTTATAAAATGGTGATATTCTAATTCTTTTGTTTCATTTTCATTCATTTGTTTAAATACCATTATAGACCATTTTTGTCATCTATTATTTGCTTATCAGTTGTGCAGTTCATGTTAGATAAATGCTTGAGTCTTTCTTTACCTTTATTTACCAGTTCACAAAGGAATGAATTGGCTTTGTTACCTACTGAAGGTGACCAGTTCTTCTTTTTAATATCATTATGGATTTATGGATTTAGACATATTTGATGGGTTTCAATCTATTGTAATTATCATTATTGAAGTTGAAAATGCCCCATTTTTGGCCAGTGGGAGCCAATGAATCCTTTAGACATGACCCTAGTAATCTTAAAGGATTTCTTGGGAAAATGACTAGTTTCTGGTCTGGGGAATAAAACATATAAGCTAAGCCCAGAACATCTTATTATACTTAATTTTGGTGGTGAGAAATTATATATTTTTACTGTATTCTGGGTACAAGGAATGTTCATTGCTACTTGATTGGTCACTTTCTGGACCTTTTAAGGCATAGTCTAGAAATACATACATAAAAAAAACCATACATACATACATACATATATACATATATACACACACACACACATATATATGTATGTATGTAAAATATTATTATTTTAAATTTGTACTTCAAAATCAAACTGAAGACTTCAGAGCCTTTACTTGACCTCTGTATTATATTTATATCTCTTTTCTCTCACCTTAGGACTCTTGTTTTTTTTTTTTTTTTTTTTTTCAGAATTTTTTTTTTTTTTTTAAAGATTTTATTTCATTATTTTTAGAAAGAGGGGAAGGGAGAGAGGCAGAGAGGGAGACAGACATCAATGTATGGCTGCTTTTCACCTGCCTCCAGGCACAGACCTGACTGGAGACCTGGTTTGCAACCTTGTTATGTGCCCTGGCTGGGGAATCGAACCTGCGACGTTTGGGTTCGCAGGCCGGCGCCTTATCCACTGTGCTACCAGCCAGGGCCTAGGACTCTTGGTTTTTAAGGCCATGGGGAGATAGAATCAGAATATTGGAGTATGCCAGAATTTCTCACTTAGTTTATCCCTTATTATATACAATCGTACTAACATTATCACAATATGATTATTAAAATATTGCTTAAATTTTGTGTGTGCTTTTTGTTTTTGCTCTTCTTATTCTCTAATAATTTTTGAAAAATATTTATTTTTAAAAAAGGACACTTTTCTTATTCAAGAGTAGAAGTAGGGAGTCCTGTTAGGATGCTGTTGCAGTAATTCAGGTAAGAGATGATCGTGGTTTGGTTTAGGATGGAGTGGTAGAGGTATGAGAAATAGATCTGAGATACGTTTTGAAGGTAGGAAGTCAATAGGATTGGACATGAATTAATAGAGGAAGAGGAATTCTATGTGTCTTAATTTATTGACTTAAGAAACTGGATGCTATTTACTGAGGTAGGAAATATTTGAGGAGTAAATTTTGGGGGGTGAAATTAAGGGTTTTATTTTGTACATTATAGATTTAAGAAAGCTACTAGCTGGGAGACTGTTGAAGATGGCAGAGTAAGTTTTGAAATATGTAGAAATTTTTTAATAAAAAGCTCCTAGCTACCAAGAAGAGATATTGAGTGGGTAGTTGTGTATACTATAGCTGAAGAATGATGTCAGGACTGGAGATAAAATTTGGAGGTCTTCAATATAGAGATAATACTTAAAGCCTTGGGACTATATGAAATTACTTAGGAAGTGAGAGTAGAGAGTAAAGAATAGAATTGAATACTGAACCTTGGAGCTTACCAACATTTAAAAAGAAGTCAGCCCTGGCTGGTGTGATTTAGTGGATTGAGTGCTGGCCCGTGAACCAGAGGGTTGACAGTTTGGTTCCCACTCAGAGCACAGGCCAGGGTTGCAGGCTAGGCCCTCTTTGGGGGCATGAAGGAGGCAACCACACATTGATGTTTCTCTTCCTCTCTTTCTCCCTTCCCCTTTCTCTAAAAAATAAATACAATATTTTCAAATAATAAATAAAAAGAAGTCAGAGGAGGAGCCCTCAAAAGATAATGAGAAGGAGCAGTAGTGAGGTAGATTAGCCAGGAGAGTATTGCATCCTGAAGCTAGATGAAGAAAGAACTTCAGGAAGGCAAGAGTAATTAGCTGGGTCATTTGCTGCTGAAAGGTAAGATGCATCATCGATGTTGCCAGCACTCAGGGCTTTATTGCCCTTCTCTTTTAGCTTATTTACCTGCTCCATAGCCCAGCCAGGAACTCGGTTGAATCGACTCCGTCCACTCCGTGTTATCAGCCCTAGATGCAGACTGAGGATTGATCATTGGGCTTGGCAGAATTCAGCATCATTGATAAATGTAGTTTCAGTGGAGATATGAAGGCAACTGTTTAGTTGGAGTGGGTCACAGTGTTTCAGCTGAATAATAGATTAATATAACCTGAAAAGCAATTTGTTATAAACATCTAGAAAGGAGAAGGGAAATAGAAGCAAAAAATTTTTTTCAAGTGCATAATAAAGCTTAAAAGAAAGGAAGTGAAATCCTTAAGTGCTAGAGACACCAAGTGGGAACTGAAAATGAGAGTGGTCAGCTGACACTGGCTGTCTGTGAAGAGCATGGGAATTACCACTTTGAGGATCCGGGGGCTTAAGTTTAAGCAGGTACTGGGGATGGGGGATGAATCTTTCAGCTTTTCTGAGCTGAGGTTTGGAATGAAGACCATGTTTATGAAGTCTGGACTTGGGCTGCATCTTTTATGACAGATTAGAAAAAAATCTGCACGCTGGCAGAGAATCCTGTTTCTCCTGGGCTGGTTGTGGGTAAGGTGAGGGTGGGGTGGTGGTAGTTTGGACCACAAACATGAGGGATCTTTTTGGAGTGACAGAAATGTTCTAAAGGTGGATTCTGTTGATGATTGCATGGCTCTATAAATTCACTAAAAATTGTGAATTATACACTTAAAAGGAGTGAATTTGATGGTACGAAAATTACATCTCAAAGTTTTTTAAGAACAAATTTGAACTTGGGTGGCAATATCATTGGAATACCTTCCAGAAGCAAATGCAAAACAACGACTCTTCCTCAACCCAATCTATAAGAGTTTCTCAGGAAAAACAATATTGATTAGAATAGAGATTATTAGAGGAATACAGATAGTAAAATAGTACCTTGAAAGCATTAAGGGAATGTAATTGTCAACGTAGAATTACGTACCTAGCTAAGAGAGCAGGCAAACGTAGACATTTTCAGACAAAGGCTGACAGTTTACTATGTACAGATGCTGGTTGAGAAAACTACTAGGGAAAATAGAAAGGAAAATGAAAGTAGAGAGCATAGGCCAGTTCTTTTGTAATATTTGGCTAAAAAGAGGAGCAAAAGCTTGAGGGGGATGTGAGGTTTTAGGGTAATTTTATTTGGATTTTATTTTAACATTGAGGTACATGTGAATTTAAAACACAATTCAGTAGGGTTTTTTTGTATTCATCATTATGCATAACCATCATCACAGACAATTTTAGAACATTTTGTCACCTTAAAAAGAAATACCATATTCTTTACCTAAGTAGCTACCCCTGTGTAGCTATTCCTTCAGTCCCCTTTGCCCCCAACTCTAAGCACCCACTAATTATTTTCATATATGTGATAGTTTGTAACTGTATTCACTTAGCATAGCTTTTCAAAGTTTGTCTATATCACAGCATGTATCAGTATTTTTTTTTTATGGCCAAGTAGTATTTCATTATATATATATAATACCATGTTTTATTTTATCTATTTATCCCTTGATGGACTTTGGTTTTTTTTTGTTGTTGTTGTTTTTTACCATAGTTGGTTATATTTTGGGGATGTATGTATGTTTGATTGAACTGATAGTATATTGAGGCCCTGGCTGGAGAGCTCAGTTGGTTAGAGAATCATCCTGATACATCAAGGTTATGGGTTCAATTTCTGGTCCGGACACACAAAAGAATCAACCAATGAAAGCATAAATAAGTGAAACAAAAAGTTGGTGTTTCTCTCTCTCTTCCTGTCTCTCTCTAAAGTCAATAAATGAAAGTTAAAAGAAAAAAGAAAAGACATTGTACTAAAGACATTGGAAAGACAAGTTCTAGATGGAAAGAGATATTTACACATAAAGTAGACATAAACACATAAAATAGTATTCAGACTATGTAAAGTGGTCCTACTTATTAATCAGTAAGAAAAAGTCAATCCAGTTGAAAAAATAATGGACAGAAATTAAAATAGTTATTTATAGAAAAGAGATACTAATGGCCAGAGAACATATGAAAAAAGCTATTCATTGATGATCACCAGATGGGATTGGAGTTGGGAGGATGGGTCAAAAAGGTGAAAGGGAGTTAGAATTCTATACAGATTGACAGTTACAAAAATAGTCATGGCATATAAAACACAGTGTAGGGAATATAGTCAATAATATTATAATACCTATGTATGATATTAGATGGGTACTAGATTCATCAGGGTGATCACTTCGTAAGGTAAATAAATGTCTAAATCACTACGCTGCACACCTAAAACTCGTATAATATTGTATGTCAACTCAATTGAAAAATAAAAAATTTTAAAGATTTTATTTTTTATTTTTAGAGAGAGAGGGGAAGGGAGAAAGGCAGAGAGGGAGAGACATCAATGTATGGTTGCCTTTCACCTGCCTCCAGCGACGGACCTGGCTGGAGACCTGGCTGGAGACCTGGCTTGCACCCTGGTCATGTGCCCTGGCTGGAATCAAATCAGCAACCTTTGGGTTCGCAGGCCGATGCCTTATCCACTGTGCCTCCAGCCAGGGCTTGAAAAATAAAATTTTTAACAAACTTGTTAAACCTCATAAATAATGAAAAAACAATACAAATTTAAAAACCACAACAGGATTTTCCTATGTATCCATCAGATTGGCAAAATTAAAAAGCTTGACCATACTGAATATTGCTGGGGATATGGGATAACAAGAACTCTTATCCACTGGTATTCAGATGCAAATACATACAACTATTTTAGGACAATAACTTGAAATTATCTGTTAAAATTCAAGATATGCATACCTTATAATCCAGGGATTTCACTCATAGTTATATGCCTTAGAAAAACTCACTCATGTAAACAAGTTAATTAAATGTTTGTTCATAGCTGCATTATTCATTATTTGTAATATCCAGAAATTAGAAAAACCCAAATATTCATCTACATTAAAATGCTTAAGTAAATCGTATCATGTTTATTATGAATTTCATAAACATGGTTAAACAAAAAGAAGCATATATATGATGTGATTCTGTTTATGAAAGTTTTAAAAAATGGACAAAACCTGAACTATACTCTTTTAAAGACAAGGAATGATTATTAGGGAGTTAGGAAAGTAGTTACTTCTGGGATAAGGGAGAGGGCTGTAATGGAGGAGAGGCACACAGTTCCTTTGGATTCTAGTATATTCTGTTTCTTGACTTGGTTTTGAATTCATGGGTGTTTGAATTATAATTATTCAACAGTATGTATATGTTTTATGTATTTTTTCCTATGTGTCGTTTACAATTTAAAAATAAAGTATTTTGGCCTTGGCTGGTGTGACTTAGTGGATTGAGTGCCGACCTGCAAACCACAGAGTTGCAGGTTCGATTCCCAGGGCACATGCCTGGGTTGCAGGCCAGGTCCCTAGTTGGGAATGTGTGAGAACCAACTGGGTATCTCACACATCAGTGTTTCTCTCCCTCTCTTCCTTGCTTCCTTTCTCTCTCTAAATAAATAAAATCTTTAAAAAAAATTATAGTCCTGGCTGGTGGCTCAGTGGATGAGGCGCTGGCCTGTAAACCCAAAGGTTGCTGGTTCAATTCCCAGCCCGGGTACATAACTAGGTCTCCAGCCAGGTCTGTAGCTGGAGACAGGTGAAAGGCAACCATACATTGATGTCTCTCCCTCTCTGCCTCTCTCCCTTCCCATCTTTCTAAAAATAATGAATAAAATCTTTAAAAAATAATAATAAAGTACTTTGCACTAAGAATCAGGTCTGGGCTCTAGTTTTAGCTTGGTCTGCCACTTACACTCCTAATGTCTTTTTTTTTTTTTTTTCTTTTTATCTGCTCTGTTTCCCTCATTATTTTGTTGTGAGGATTACATTAAAGCACTTAGATGCTTTATAAATTTAAAGCTATACACAGATACATAAACAGATGTGGTTTATTCTTTTTTTTTAAGTTGCTCTTTTTTTGAAAGATTTTACTTAATTTTTAGAGAGAAAGGAAGGAAAGGAGAAAGAGAGGGAGAGAAATATCGATATGTGGTCACCTCTTACTTGCCCCCAATTGGGGACCTGGCCCACAACCCAGGCATAGTATGTTTGGTGCTAGAAGACTCAAAACTGCTAGAAGACAAAAAACTGCTAAGCCAGTAGTGACTGAAGTGGCTTAGTTGGTTGGATGGTGTCCCACAGAGAGGAAAGTCTCTGGTTCAGTTCTGGGTCAGGGCACATGTCTGGGTTGCAGGTTCAGTTCCCATTCAGGGCATGTACAAGAGGCAACCCATTGATATTTCCCACATCAATGCTTCTCGAAACCTCTTCTTCTCCCTCCCTTCCCCTCTCTCTAAAAATAGATAAATAAAATGTTGTTGTTTTTTTTTAACTGCAAAGCCCAACAAAGAGCTTTGGGAGGTAAGGTTCACTAGCATAACACTTAGAAAATACTAGTTGAGTGAATGAATAAAAAGTGTTACACTACCAGACTAATAGAATCTGATCAAATATAATAAAGTATCAGTTATTCAGTAGAGACAAAATAAACAAGAAAGACAAATCAGATTGCAATGTCATAAACTGTTGTGATGAATTTGATTCATTCTTGAAATTCCAGGAGTTTGTTGTGTATAGTAATCTACATTGTAGATTTCTGTAGTGATAAACCATAAAACACTAGTGCAAGTTGATAGTCGATATGCAATGATACTGGAATGACTTTGTATTTATATTTTACTGTGCCATCTGATACCATGGGACTGTCCAATACAGCTATCCAAGTAATCAGACTTTGCTAGATAGACCCAGCTAGAAGGCCACCTGGTTTATGTCCTGTTTCTCTAGTGTGTTTCTGGTTGAATTTGCACATCTTTATGATTAGTACAGATTCCAAACTCAGCTGTCTCCTCCTCTGATCTTACATATCTTTTTCATACCTTTCCCAGGATAAAGTAATAAATACTTTCATTTAAAAGTTAAACAGTCAAACTTCATTTTCTTGATTTCACATTTGTTAAGTACCTTTTCTTTTACTATTTCTGTGCACATTCCCTTTTAGCTCCTTCAGGGATTCTGATTAAAAAACAGGTGTTTGGTAAACAAGGAATTGAGGCAGAGGAGTTGATGATAATCTAAGTAAATAATATTTAATCTGAGAGGATACTTGGCATATGTTTGTGGAGTGAACCTAATGGCAAATAATATTTGTCATGAATAATCTCATTGTAGATCAGCAGGAATATACTTTATCTGCAAATATGCAAAAGTATGAAGTCATAAATGAGCCCACGCTGAGAGTGAAATACTGTAAAACTGATCGATGTGGTGATGCTGCGCTCTCCTGGGCCAGGCCTAAGCTGCACTGGATGAAAAAAGGAAAAAATTAAATTAAAAAAAATGGATATTCTAAAATAATATGGCTTCCTGTGTGATATGGAGTTATTGCTAACTCTGAAAGGTGTCCCAGCCCACTAGTCCTTACTGCCTGCCTTCTCTTCACAGGCTCCCTGGGTCTCATCCATTTGGGTCAGCTCCCTTGGCCCCTGTGGTCAGCCAGCCAACTGTGCTTCAGCCCTATGGTCCTCCCCCAACAAGTGCACAGGTGACTGCCCAGCTGGCTGCAATGCAGATCGGTGGTGCTGTTGCCCCGTCAGCCCCTCCTGCTTCAGGGTTGGGCTATGGTGAGTAGTTGTGACCATAGGAATGTAACTGCCCCTACTTTTTAAAAGCATCAGGCTGTGGGGGTATACATTAATCCCTTGTATTTCTTGTACCTCTGAGCCCAAGCAGATAGGACAGGCATTCCTATTCCTCTTATGTGGAAAGGGAAGTGATTTACTGAATGTAAATTCAGTAATGACAGGATCCTGATTTTTACCTCTTCTACTTCTCAGGCCCACCAACATCACTGGCCTCAGCCTCAGGAAGTTTCCCTAACTCTGGTCTGTATGGCTCCTATCCTCAGGGCCAGGCTCCTCCCCTTAGCCAGGCCCAGGGTCCTTCTGGGACCCAGCCTCCCCAGCGAGCTGCTCCACAGCAGGCCTCCAGCTTCACACCCCCAGCTTCAGGGGGTCCTCGGATGCCTTCAATGACTGGTCCACTACTGCCTGGACAGAGTTTTGGGGGACCCCCAGTAAACCCACCCAACCATGTGTCCTCACCTCCTCCTCAAGCTCTACACCCTAGTACCCATATGGCTGGGCCCCCAGGACAACCGCCACCTATGCACTCCTCCCAGCAGCCGGGCTACCAGCTGCAACAAAATGGTGAGTTTTTCCGAAGGTCTGTCTAGAAGCTGAAAGTTTCAGCTATTTAGCTGTTTTTTTGTTTGCTTGCTTTCAGTATTGCTTGCTGAGGGATGAACTAGATGGACAGCTTCAGGATAATATTACTAGGCTGTAGGGTTTATAAGAATTTTTTATTCTCATAGTTAAGATAGTATGGGCTTTCTCTGAAGTTATTATTCTGCTCATAATTATACATTCATAGAAGTCTAGTCACTTCCCCAAGGCCTTAAGAAGAGATGGAATTTTAAGTTCATCAACCTTGTGTCCTTGTTGCTCAGGTTCCTTTGGACCAGTCCGGGGACCTCAGCCCAATTATGGAAGTCCCTACCCAGGACCACCCACTTTTGGCAGTCAGCCTGGGCCTCCTCAGCCACTGCCTCCTAAGCGCCTGGATCCTGATGCCATCCCGAGCCCTGTAAGTAGATAATTATATATGGTCCTGGGGAAGGAATTTGTGGCTGCCTAGTAAGTGAATCAACCTAGATGAGCAGTTGCCAGCTTTTTCTGATTCTTTTCTCTCTTCATTTTCTTATAGGTATAGAAGCTAGATGTAATTTTTGACTCTCTGAACTGCAACTTGAGGCCCCAGAAGTCTTTTGGGGCATTCTTATTCTGTAGCTGGACAGGGAAGGAAGGGAAGCCAAGAATGATCAGCAGTGTCAGTAGACCTCTAGGTTGAGTGCTATACTCTCTCAACTACTGGCCATGGGGTAGTGATCTCTACCCTTCTGTGGTGTAGTGGCTGTGTCTAGGTCTTGTCCTCTTAGATCTAGTGGGACAGCAGCCTTAACAGGAAGGGTTGGTGGGAATTCCCTGCCCCTACTTGGATAGTTTCAGGAAAAAACCTTTAGTACTATTGTTTGCTAGGTTCCTAAGTGGGTGGGGAAAAGTGATCTACAGTTTACAGGGTCAGTTTGCTTCTCCCAGGAAGAGGGTGAATCTCACCCTTTGAGCCATCAGAATCCTCAGGCCTTCCTTATCATAGTCAGAATAGAGGTTGGGGCTGTACTCTAAAGTGGGGCCACTTTATAGTGCTGTCTGCAACATGTGCTACATCAGTTACCTCACCATGCTTAGCCATTGTCATATTCCATTCTGTTCTTGTCCCTCTTCCTTTGGGGAACTGCCAGGGTGAGGGACCTGGTTTCCTAAAGGGAACCTGAAAGGATTAAGCAGCCCCTCCTTCCTTTCCCCTACCTCAGTGAGGAGGAGAGTTTGGTGCATGTGTAGGGAGGCTTCTTTCCTCATAAGAATAGTGTTTAGATGGGAGGTTAGGCTTTTGGAGGGAATATCCCTCTTCTTCCTTAAGAATTCTCCCATTCAGCCCCTCTCTGTATGACCCTGCTTATTTCCTCTATGCCCTTCTCCTTATTTTTCTACATTATGGTCTGAGTCATTAAAAGCCTCTGTGTTGGGCCACAAAGATTTGGAATTTCTGATCTAGACAGAGTCTGATTTCAGCAGTATGAGCTGGGGTCCAGCTGTTCATGTCTAATTCATCAGGTTTGAGAGAAGTAACATCTGCTTCTTGTTCTTTTGTCTCCCTCTCTATATTCCCCTGCTGCCTTTATTATTAAAATACTAAAAGCAACTCAATGAGCTGCCTCCTCAGCAGAAAACCAGGCACAGAATAGACCCTGATGCCATTCCTAGTCCAGTAAGTTCAGGGTGTGTGTGTGTGTGCGCGCGTGTGTGTGTGATCCCTGTGTTAGTGCCACACATGCATGCTTGTGACCTCATCTTCACCTCATCCACCATATCCATCCTTCTCCATGCTTTCCCTCAGTCCTTCTAGACCTTGCTTTTGTAAACTAGAAGGATATGCATGCTTCAAGTCACCATGTAAAGAAGAAGTAGCAAGCTGTTAGCAGTGCCTTAAGTATGGGGTGGTAGGTCAGGCTGTAAGGATGGGGTCAGGTGGCATGCTAAGCTTTGGTATTAGTCCTGCTGGCTCCTTCAGGAGCCTGTATGTGGCATCTGATGGAACAGGACAGAGATGAGTAGTAAATCCTTCCCCTTTGGGTTTGAATTTTGTACAGGCTAGAATTTTGTACAGACCGGAGAAACATTTGGGTAGGTGGCTATGAATGTACAAGTTTGAAATACGGGTATTTCTTACAGGGGAAGGGACTACTGGTTTGGGATAGTGGGGGCCATTTTCTCTCTGGAGAGTCTTTTTGACTCTGATATATTTCTAAATATCAACTTCTTTTGCGATGGGGTATGGAGTCTTATTCCCCCTTTACTTTGTCTGGTTTTATCAAACTCACCTTGAAGTAACTAGACAAGGGTCATCAGCCTGCATAAAGATCTGATTTTCTGCTTTGCAAGATCTTTTCTTTTCTTTTTTTTTTCTTTTTCCTTTTTCTGGGTTGTCAAAATATGAGAGACTGGGGATTGGGGTATAAGGAATGGGTACTTAACCCTCTTCTCCCATATTTAAACATTGATGCTTACCTGAACACAAGGCAGCATCTGCATCCTTACCTTACCTGATCATTTCTGGCTGTTTAATCCTCTCCTCACCCTGTCCCTCCTACGTTCATTCAATGTAGAGTCATTCTAGGTAGATTCATCGTTACATGGTTATTGTTGTCTGTTTTGCTGCTCTGACCCAGAATGTGTCTTTGGTTGGGGGCGGAATGGGATAGGCATGATGGGGGAGGGAAGTGAAATTTGATCATGTTTGAAGGTTTCTGATAAGAGCTGGAGCTGCCTGGAGTAGGGGGAATAAAGGTGCAATTATTAGTGATTGGGGGTTTGGGCAATTCATAAACCCACTCTTAGGCTTCTTGTCCAGCATTTTGCTGCTAATTGTAGAGCAGAAGATTGGCAGTGTAGCATTTTATATGATCTCGAGAAGGAGAAAAGGTCTGGTGCATGAGGTGTTCCTTGGCACATTATTAGTTTCTGTGCTGCAATTTCAGCCTTTCTTTCTCCTGGTTCTCTGGGGCCTGGTACTCCCTTTTCTTCTGTCACCTCACTCATTTCACTTTTCCCTACAGATTCAGGTTATTGAGGATGACAGGAACAACCGGGGTTCAGAGCCATTTGTTACTGGAGTACGGGGCCAGGTGCCACCCTTAGTTACCACCAACTTCCTAGTGAAAGACCAAGGTGAGAGCATTAACTCCTCCCTGTGGGGACTTTTACTCCCAGATTATCAGTTTACAGATGGAGTTTTTGCCAGCTTTTAATCAAAGACCAGCCCCTCATTGGTCTCCAGTGGGGAAAAGCCACCACAAGCTCTAGCATTTGTGGGGGTGATAATGGAGAGCTGGTTAACTGGAGGGCTTCCATGATCTGACTCAGATTTTCTTCCTCTTTTTTCAGGGAATGCAAGTCCTCGATACATTCGATGCACATCTTACAATATCCCTTGTACATCTGACATGGCAAAGCAGGCTCAGGTACCCCTGGCAGCTGTCATCAAGCCACTGGCAAGGCTGCCCGCAGAAGAGGTAAGTCAGGGTATAATGAGGAGGAGGAAGGGAGGGACTTCTTACTAGATATGATTCTGGCAATCACAATGGAAGAAGTTTTGGTTGGACAGGAGGGAGAGTATCTTTAATAGCTTTCCATCCCAGGGCTCATGCATGAAGAGGCTGGTAGGGAAGAGTGCAAAAGCTCAAGACATTGCTGAATGGGGTGAGGGTCCATAAGGGAAACAAACAATATGAGGAGAGGCAGGACCAACTTGTAGGGGAAGAGACAGCTGGATTAAGGAAACGGCTGTATCCAGGAGCCTCTGATAATATGGCTATTTCCAGATGATTAGAATATCATTCTATTGTATTTTTTATCTTTTATGGCATCCTATCATCCCAGGTACGTTAGGGATTTTAGGATAGCATATAAGGTAAAAAGGTAGATTAGGATCCAGTAATTCTTTTATTTCCTGGCTTGGGCCCTAATTTGTCACCTCAGCATTTGAAATCAGCATAAAAAGAGAAAAGGCTTGGCAGCTGCTTTGCCAGACATTGGTAGGATACCCTCATGTTCATGCCTAGCTTACTAAACTTAGGGTGGATTTCTCCATAGCCAAAAGTTCAAGGCTTAAGGTTCACTTTATATCCTGTCTCTGTTTTCTCTTTTTCTCTTCCTGGGTCTCAATGGAGATGCTTAGACATTTGGCTGCTGGTCTCTTTTATCTGTAGGGTGACATCTACCTAGGGCATCAGTAAGTGCCACATAAACCCTGGGATGGGAAGATACTTGGTTGGGGAAGGAAATAGGAGTCAAGGTCTCTAGGGCAAGAGTGAAGGCAATTGAAGACAGGGCCAGAAATAAGAATCCTAGGTAATTTTAGGCTTTCTCCTCATATGCCTATGGCAGCCCCTGGCTTGATAGGGCCAGTTTCATAGTCCCTTTTCTCTTTCAAGAAGTGAAACTCTGGAGATGGGAATTAAGGAGAGGAAACTGTGGGATTTGACTCTTAGGAATATTTGTGACCTGTATCCTCATCATTTGTCTTCATTCCCTGTCACTGCCTGCCTCTCCAGGCAAAATATCTGAACCATGGCTTCTCCTTTCAGGTTGTTCCTTCTCATCTGTTGCCACATGTCTCAATCCACTGTAGCTTCCCTGCGTGTCTGAGCCCTTCTCCTTTGCTCCTAGGCTCCACCGTACGTTGTTGACCATGGGGAGTCTGGCCCTTTGCGCTGCAATCGCTGCAAAGCATACATGTGCCCTTTCATGCAGTTCATTGAGGGAGGGAGGCGCTTCCAGTGCTGCTTTTGCAGCTGTATCAATGATGGTATGTTCACAGTGGCTGGGACTGGGGGGAAGATCTGGATTGCATCCTCAGTGTTCTCTTTCTAGTTAGCTAGATGAGGGTTCATTACCTAGGAACTGAGGAAGTGGAGCACATGTGGGGATGTGGGGTAGTAGAGTGAGCTCAGCCAGGGCCAGACTTTCTAACATTGAGAGTTGACCTTTAAGTAACACTCTGCCGTACTCCCCACAGTTCCCCCCCAGTACTTCCAACATCTGGATCATACCGGGAAACGTGTGGATGCTTACGACCGTCCTGAGCTATCCCTGGGCTCTTATGAATTCTTGGTCACTGTAGATTACTGCAAGGTGAGAGAAGATAGCATGGGGAGGAGCAGTGGGTAGAGGATAATGAAACAGCTAAGAATTGCTGTGGTCATTTCCCTCACAACTTCTTTGTACCCTTTGATGTTGATCTCTCTAATTAACAGGCCTGCTTAGCAGTACCCTTCTCCCCCTCTCCATTTATTTCTTTTGCAGAACAATAAATTTCCCAGCCCCCCTGCCTTCATATTCATGATTGATGTCTCCTACAATGCCATCAGGAGTGGTCTTGTTAGGCTCCTCTGTGAGGAGCTCAAGTCACTGTTAGACTTTCTACCCAGGTAGGAGTTAGGGAGCTGAAGTGCTTCCTTTGCATAATGACATGGAGTGTGGGGTGGTGTCTGGATTGATAGGGGATGGAGGCTGGTGCCATGAGGCTGGGTGGTGGAAGTGACAGGTTTGGTTAACAATGTCACCTTCTACAGGGAGGGCGGAGCAGAAGAGTCAGCAATCCGCGTAGGCTTTGTCACCTATAATAAGGTGCTCCACTTCTACAATGTGAAGAGCTCATTGGCCCAGCCACAGATGATGGTTGTATCTGATGTGGCTGACATGTTTGTGCCACTGCTGGATGGCTTCCTGGTCAATGTCAATGAGTCTCGGGCAGTCATCACAAGGTAAGAGCTAGATTGTAGGGGTAGAGTCGGGGGTTGGGTTGGGTACAACCAAAGAAAGCCAGAGAGATGAGCACAGGGGTCAGCAGAGGAGTAGGAACTGACTCAAGCATTTTCAGAATTTGGGGGCCAGAGGACTCTTAAGAGAATTTAGGACTCTGGAATCCGGATAGCAATTTTGATTGCCTCTCATCACCTATCTCTTCAGCTTATTGGATCAGATTCCAGAAATGTTTGCAGACACAAGAGAGACAGAGACAGTATTCGCCCCAGTTATCCAGGCTGGGATGGAGGCCCTGAAGGTAAGGCTAGATACCAGTAGCCTCCTGTGCATTGCTTTCCTCTGACCATTGCACCCCTTTGATTACAACCCCTGTTCCATCAGTTTTTGATGAGTGTTCAGTGTGTCAGTCTGTATGACATAGCTGGCACTGAATAAATGACAAGGGAGGTGAATGAATAATAGATGAATAAAGGAAAGAATAAACAAGTAGTCCTCTCTTCTTTCCTAGGCTGCTGAGTGTGCGGGCAAGCTGTTTCTGTTCCACACCTCCCTGCCCATTGCAGAGGCCCCAGGGAAACTGAAGAACAGAGATGACAGGAAGTTGATCAACACAGACAAGGAGAAGGTGTGGGATTGGGAGATAGGGGAAGGACTTCCAATTATAGAGGAATGTGGTGACTTCACAATGCAATGCAGTATTATTAATTATCTTGAGGGGGACTGGGACTAGATATTCTATCCTTTCTTATGTCACATTCATGACTGCCAACCTTTTTTACTGCTCCCCACCTTTCTATCCCATCTCATTCCAAAGCCCTGGGTAGATTCCTTTTAAAAAAAAAAAAAAAAGAGAGAGAGAGAGAGCGAGAACAAAGTATTACTATTACAAACTCCTGTGAGTAGATCTGAATTTTACATGTATTTGAATATGCCATATTACATACAGTTCTCAAATAGGGCATAACTGAGATATTTGAACATTTTCTTCTGTTCCTCCCCAGACTCTGTTCCAGCCTCAGACAGGTGCTTATCAGACCCTGGCCAAAGAGTGCGTGGCCCAAGGTTGCTGTGTAGACCTCTTCCTCTTCCCTAACCAGTATGTGGATGTGGCCACACTCTCTGTTGTACCCCAGCTCACTGGTGGCTCTGTCTACAAATATGCTTGCTTTCAGGTATGGCATGGGACTCTGGGTGACATGTAGAAGCAGGACAGGGAATGTCCAGCCACATGGAGTGGCTGTTTAGCCAAGGACTCATTAATAGGAATAGTGTTAGAGGAGAAAACTGCATAGTGTAAAGAAGGGAGCCATGAGTAGCGGTTGGGAGCGTGGGGCTTAGAATCAGTCCTGGGTTGATATTCTGGCCCTACTACTTACTAGCTACATGGCCTTGGGGAAATTAGTTATTATCTCTTTGTTTCTTCATCTGTAACATGGGATCTTAATACTTATTAATTAGGGTTTGTCATCAGGATCAAGTAATTATATGTAAAGCATTTAATGTAGTACCTGGCACGTAATGTGCTTAAAAACTATCATTATCACCCTGGCTGGTGGCACAGTGGATAAGGTGCCAGCCTGCCAACCCAAAGGTCGCTGGCTCAATTCCCAGCCAAAGCAACATAACCAGGTTGCAAGCCAGGTCTCCAGCCAGGTCCTTAGCTGGAGGCAGGTGAAAGGCAACCATACATTGATGTCTCTCTCCCTCTCTGCCTCTCTTTCTTCCCCTCTCTCTAAATACTAATAAATAAAATATTTTTTAAAAAACAATCATCATCATCTTATCAACACCATTATCATCACCTTTACTATCATTATTACAATTTAGCAGCTAGTAGAGTGGAGGAGGCGCAGGGAGATTTGTCCGTAGGATATTATGTGGTGTGACTTTGAGCATGGGTGGCTGCAGGTGGAGAATGACCAGGAACGGTTCATGAGTGACCTGCGTCGGGATGTACAGAAGGTTGTTGGCTTTGATGCTGTGATGCGGGTCCGGACGAGCACTGGTTAGTCATGGTTGGAGATGGGCAGGTGGAGGGCTTCATCTGGGAGGGAGGCAAGTGACACAAGTCATACCTTTAGCCCTGATCCTCTCCATGTGGCCACAGGTATCCGTGCTGTAGATTTCTTTGGAGCTTTCTACATGAGCAATACAACAGATGTGGAGCTGGCTGGGCTGGATGGAGACAAGACGGTGACTGTGGAATTTAAGCATGATGATCGACTCAATGAAGAGAGTGGCGCCCTCCTGCAGGTGGCAGGGGGAAGAGGGGGAAGGACTGGGGAGGAAGTCTTATGTGTCATTTCACTGGATAGAAATAGGCTGTTGGAAAGTGGGTGAGGAGTGGGTAGAGAGGATGCAAAAGGGGGATGGCTTATGTCTTCCCTCTAAATTAATAATATAGCAAAGGGGCAGCTTTTCAGTGGGCTTTGGTGTAAGCTCCCTGCCTCTCCCTTCTTCTAGTGTGCCCTGCTCTACACCAGCTGTGCAGGGCAGCGACGGCTTCGTATACACAACCTGGCCTTGAACTGCTGCACCCAGCTAACTGATCTGTACCGAAACTGTGAGACCGACACACTCATCAACTACATGGCTAAGTTTGGTGAGGATAGAGGCAGGGCCGGGTGGGATTTGGGCTGGAAAAGGTGATAATCAACAATACGGCATTTCCAGATAAGTGTGGTGGGAAAGCACATGCGATGGAGTGGCTGACTGGTGACTGGGCTATTTCTGTTTCTTATTCAGCATACCGGGGGGTTTTGAACAGCCCTGTGAAGACTGTTCGTGACACTCTTATCACCCAGTGTGCCCAGATCCTGGCCTGTTACAGAAAGAACTGTGCCAGCCCCTCCTCTGCAGGACAGGTGGGGCAAGAATGTTGGTGGAGGAGTTGTTGGGACAAATGTTTGCATTTGGGAAGGATTTCTTATGATTATTGACTTTATCTTGATAACACCCCTCAGTTGATCCTTCCTGAGTGCATGAAGCTACTCCCAGTTTACCTGAACTGTGTATTGAAGAGTGATGTCCTGCAACCTGGAGCTGAAGTCACTACTGATGACCGTGCCTATGTCCGACAGCTGGTTACCTCCATGGACGTGGCTGAAACCAATGTCTTCTTCTATCCTCGGCTCCTACCGCTGGTGCGATTGAGGGCTGGGGTATGAGACATTGTGCTGAGAAAGAGGCATCATAGGAGGACAGGAAAGATTAGTATTATCTGTGTCTGATATTGATGAATTTTTTTAATCTATTTTTTTAAATTTTATTGTTGTATTACATCCATCCCCATATGAATGTTTTTACCTATATTACCTGATATAATTTTTCACAGAGAGAATTACTGAGGGACTTAGCTTTCTGAAATTTTTGTGGGGGGAGCAGTGGTAAACATGTTTTATGGCTCTTAGTAACATTTTCCACCCTTTTGTCTAGACAAAGTCTCCCATTGAGAGTACCACTGAACCACCAGCAGTTCGAGCATCTGAAGAGCGTCTAAGCAACGGGGATATATATTTGCTGGAGAATGGGCTCAACCTTTTCATCTGGGTGGGAGCAAGTGTCCAACAGGGCGTTGTCCAGAGCCTCTTCGGCGTCTCCTCCTTCAGTCAGATCACCAGTGGCTTGGTGAGGGCAGGGTGTCAAGCAGAATATCGGTGTGGAAATGAACTTTGTGGTAGGGACCAATAAAGTTAGTGTGTTAGTTCCCTTAGGGGGACTTGCAGGGGATACTTGGAGGGCAGAGAGGGTGCTGTCATTCTTCCCAAGCTTCCATTTTTCAGATGATGTGTAAATCTGTGCTGCTTCATCTTGACTGGACTTAAAGAGTCCCTTACCATAAGGATAAATGAATTTTGTGTTCCAGAGAATTTTGCCAGTTCTGGATAACCCACTGTCCAAGAAGGTGCGAGGCCTCATTGATAGCTTAAGGGCACAGAGATCACGGTACATGAAGGTAATACTGATTTGAACTTTGGATTTTGTACCTTGTCAGGTCTTCACATGGAAGGGAGGGTGAAGAGTAAGTGGCTGGAAAATGGGATTTCAGGGCATGTTTAATTCCCATTGACTCAGCCTTGTGATCCTGTGTTCTGGCCATAGCTTATCGTGGTGAAACAGGAGGACAAGCTGGAGATGGTGTTCAAGCACTTCCTGGTGGAAGACAAGAGCCTGAATGGGGGAGCATCCTATGTGGACTTTCTCTGTCATATGCACAAGGAGATTCGGCAGCTACTGAGCTAGAGCAAGTTGGTAAATGGAATAGGGTCCTAGGCCAGTTTCCAGGAAGTACCCCAGGGTAGCAGGGAAACCAGGACAATTCCATATCTTATAAGTCATGTAAGCTGACCTCAAGTCTCTTTGGGGGAGGGGGAGGTATAAGGAGACACCTTCTTTCTGGGCTCAAGTATCCTACCACTCTGTCATGTCCTGCTGATGGAAGGTGCCCCTGTCCCCTCACTTTGCCTTCCTTTTCCTGCTAATCCTGTCGTAATGAATGTAGTTTCTCAGTTCACTGTAAATGATTCATTGTTGGGGGATTTGGAGACACTCAGACCCTGGCAAGATCATGTCCTTTTGGACCAACCTCCAAGAAGAGGGAGCAGGCAGGAAAAAGTGGGGATCCCAGGGTTACTATGGGGGGAGGGGCTAATTCAGCTCAATGCCATCAACAACTTCCTATATTAGGGATAAAACATACAGGTGCACAAGAGCTGGAGTAAAACCCTTAGGTGGTGAAGAGAAAAGTGGTTGGTCCACCTTGGGCCTGGAAGTTGGCTGCCAAGTCAAAATTACTGAGGATTGTGGATTGATTTTCTCTGCTTCCACTGCTTTTTTCTGTCCTACACTGATTGGTGATCACTATGTGGATAGAGGGACATTGTCAGAGGTGAAAGAGCCTAGGAACTGAGTTGCAAGATATATTAAGACCTGGGAGAGCGATCAGCCTCCTTTCTAGCTGGAGAGGCCCCAACACTGGATGGTTCTGTAGGAAGCCTGGTCATCAACTTGCAATACCTCACAGAGCCAGCCCACATCCCACTCTGAGCTCCTACTGGAAGCACTGCTTCTCCAAGCTGGGGTTTGTTGGAGAGGGAGGCAAAGGTGGCCATAACTCTGTTGTCTCCTCCCGAGACACCACTTGGGCTTTGGTATTGAGAGAGTGGCTGACAGTTATCTTCCAACATGAACTGGCTGGAGCAGGACAAGGGCTAGGCTTGATGGTGGCCAGGCTTGCTCCCAGCCTGCGATGCCCCTGCTCTGGACCTCTCATTTCTCTTCATTGGTTTATTTTTCAATGCATCTTTAATTTGTAAAGAAATAAAATAAATTAAGATGTAATCAGTAGCCTCATTTTTATCGGCAACATAGCACTTGCCCTCCCACTCTTCCTGCCGGCGCTACCGCTCTCAGGACGTGGGCCGCGGGGAGGAGCTGCGCATGCGCCGGGAGACTCCCGCCCGGGCCTCGTTCCGGTTACAAGTGTGGGGCAGGCTGCTGGGGCGGACATGGCGGCTGGCTGTGCCCCGGCTGTGCTTGCCGCCCTGGGAGTGCTTAGTGTCTGTGTGGCCAGTGGTTCTGGGGCCGTGGTAGAAGGGGAGACCGGTGGGGAGGCAGAGTGGGCAGAGCCATGGGATGGTACTGTTTTCAGGCCGCCCTCGGCCCTGGGCACAGTAGGGGTGGCGCGCAGTCCGGGGACCCTCTGGCCAGGGAGGGAGGAAACAGGGGACTTGCCTGTGCTGCTGTGGTGGAGCCCAGGGCTATTTCCCCACTTCCCGGGTGACTCGGAGCGCATCGAGTGTGCTAGCGGCGCGTGCATTGCATCCCGGGACAGACGGATGCGGGGGAACTCACGCACGCGCGCGCTGCTCTTTTACGGCACCGACTTCCGCGCGTCTGAAGCTCCGCTGCCCCGCCTGTCCCACCAGAGCTGGGCTCTGCTGCACGAGGAGTCACCCCTCAACAACTTCTTGCTGAGCCATGGTCCAGGTATTCGCCTCTTCAATCTTACGGCTACCTTCAGCCGCCACTCTGACTACCCGCTGTCCCTGCAGTGGCTGCCTGGGACCGCCTACCTGCTCCGAGCTGCACCTCCGCTCCAGGAACGTGCAGAGTGGCGCCGCCGTGGCTACGCGCCGCTCCTCTATCTGCAGTCCCACTGCGACGTGCCTGCAGACCGGGACCGCTACGTGCGGGAGCTCATGCGTTATATCCCGGTGGGTGCAGGCATGAGGGTGGGGGTGGGGGTGGGGGTGTGCCGGGCTGACATGCTCTATCCTCTTGACCTCTGTAACCCACCCCACTCAGGTGGACTCGTACGGAAAATGCCTGCAAAATCGGGAGCTGCCCACTCCACGGTTACAGGACACGACCACAGCCACCACGGAGGATCCAGAGCTCTTGGCCTTCTTGTCCCGCTATAAGTTCCATTTGGCCCTCGAAAATGCTGTATGTGATGACTACATGACAGAAAAACTGTGGCGCCCCATGCATCTTGGTGCTGTCCCTGTGTATCGTGGTTCTCCCTCTGTGAGGGACTGGATGCCTAACAATCACTCCATCATCCTCATTGATGACTTTGAGTCACCTCAGAAGCTGGCAGAGTTTATTGACTTTCTAGACAAGAACGATGAGGAGTATATGAAATATCTGGCATACAAACAACCTGGGGGCATCACCAACCAGTTCCTTCTTGATAGTCTGAAGCATCGAGAGTGGGGAGTGAATGATCCTTTACTGCCTAACTACCTCAATGGCTTTGAGTGTTTTGTTTGTGATCATGAACTGGCTAGGCTAGAGGCTGAAAAAACCCACGCATCTTCTTCTGGGGACATCCCTGTCCCCGAGCCTCACATTGCCCAACCCTCACACATGGACTGCCCAATGCCAACTCCTGGCTTTGGCAGTGTGAAAGAGATTCCTGACGGTGACAGGTAAGGGTAGCGGGGGTCCTCTGCAGCCATCAAATAAAATGATTACTTGCTCACTGTGGGCAATGAATTAGCACTAGGTGCTCCGGGGAAGTTGTATTGGGTTGGCCAAAAAGTCTGTTGTTTTTCTCCATTTGATGGCTCTAGTAGTGCTTAATTAATTAAATTAATATAATTGAATTTTTAAAAATTATATTTTGATTATGCTATTACAGTTGTCCCGATTTTTCCCCCTTTGTCCCCCTCCAACCAGCACCCCCCATTCCTACAGGCAACCCCCAGGGCATTGTTCATGTCCATTGGTTATGCGAATCAACTGTGGGCCACATTTCCTATACTGTACTTTACATCCCCATAGCTGTTCTGTAACTACCTGTTTATATTTCTTAATCCCCTCGCTATTTCACCCACTACCCCACACCCCCCTCCAGTCTGGCAACCATCAAAGTGCTCTCTGTACCCATGATTCTGCCTCTGTTCTTTTTGTTTGATTAGTTTTTTAGATTTGGTAGGTATTTTTGCCATTTTATTGTTCATAGTTTTGATATTCTTAAATAAATCCCTTTAACATTTCATATAATGGTTTGGTGATAATGAACTCCTTTAGTTTTTCTTCTTTTTCTGAGAAGCTCTTTATCTGCCCTTTGATTCTAAATGATATCTTTGCTGGGTAGAGCAATCATGGCTGTAGGTCCCTGTTTTTCATGACTTTGAATATTTCTTGCCAATCCCTTCTGGCCTGCAAAGTTACTTTTGAGAAATCAGCTGACAGTCTTACAGGAACTCCCCTGTACATAACTGCTTTTCTTAATGAGATTCTCTCTTTATCCATCTTGTTTGGGACTTTCTGTGCCTTCCAGACTTCGCCAACTTACGGAAGTTTTAATTATTTTTTCAAATAGATTTCCAATTTCTTGCTCTTTCTCTTCTTCTCTAGCACACCTATGATGTGAATGTTGGAATGCTTCAGGTTGTCCTAGAGGCTGCTTACGTGATCCTTGTATTTTTTTTTATTCTCTTTTCTTGTTCTGATTGGTTGCTTTTTGCTTATGTTTCAAATCATTGATTCGATTCGCAACTTCATTTGCTGTAGTTTCCCTGTAAATTGTTCTTGATTTAAATTAATGTATCCTTCATTTCTGACTGGATCTTTTTATGTGGTTGTGGTCCTTGCTAAGTTCCTTGAGCATCCTTATAACCAGTGTTTTGAACTACCTGGTGGGTTGCTTGTTTCTGTTTTGTTTAGTTCTTTTTCTGGAATCTTTATCTGTTATGTCACTTGAGACATGTTCCCTGTTCTCTCATTTTGGCAGCCTCCCCTGTTTGTTTCTGTGTATTAGGTATAACTGTTTTGACTGTCTTGGTGCACCTGTTACATTGTATAGGGCAGACCCAGTCAGTGATTGTCAGGGTGGGACAACCTGCTTCACTGCTTTGTGGCTCTGTATTTAGGAGGGGTCAGAGAGGGGACAATGCCGCTACCTGGCTGCTGGAGGCTTGCTTTGCACTCACTTTACCCACTCCCCTTATGCAACTGGTGACCCTCTAGCTGTTGCCCTGATGGTGGTTCCCAGAGTGGGTATATTTGTGTATGTTCTAGGACCATGCAGGCCCTTTATACAGGCTCTCCTGAGAGACTGACAGTTTCTTCCACCACCCCAACGCCCACTATTTTTTATAGCCAGAAGTTTTGAGGCTTTCTTTTCTTAGTGCTGGGTTTAGTGGTCTGGCCTCAGCCTGGGATCGCTCATTCTGCCACACATGAATGAGGGACTGGCCATCGCCTCACTGTAACCACACCATATCCTCCCTGCTCCTCCTACCCATCTGGGTGAATATGGCTTCTTTAAATCCTTTGTTGTTAGACTCCCATAGAGTTTGATTTTCTGGCAAATCTGGATGCTTTTTGTTTAGCTGTGATCCTTCTAATGGTTATGCAAGGAGGTGAAGTGTGCCTACCTATGCCTCTTTCTTTCTTGATCAGAAATAAAACATTTACCAATTTTGATGTTTTTTTTTAAATGCACAGTGACATGAGAGCCATCACCATATAGTCTGACGAAATTGTTTCAAATGAAGTTACTCAGCACTACTAGAGCCATCATACTGAAAATAATAAATGAACTTTTTGGTCAACCCAGTAATTAGCAATGGTGGGCAGTGTGGATTAGATAAGAAGTAAGGAGGCTACTGCAATAGATAGCAGAATGTGGTAGCATTGAGGAACAAAGTCATCATGGGAGATGCGGTGGGAAAATATTGAAGCCTCTTGCAGCAAACATTATCTGTTGGGGGAAAGGCAATAAAAGATGATTAAACTTGGGATACACATTGCTAGAATGGCCTGCTAAGACTGAGTTAGACAGTGGATGGCAGCAGAGAGCTTGTTTATGTGTGCTGCTGTCAGTTTGGTCAAGAAGATGACCTCCATCATGTAATTTGTATCTAGTTTATGCTGAATGTAGTATTATTGACTAGAAAAAAAATCTAAAATAAGGGAAACATTTTGAAAAATTAAGGTTATATCTTAACCTGGACACTGAATGCCACTGCACCTTTTTTTTTTTAAAGATTTTATTTATTATTTTTAGAGAGAAGGGCAGGGAGGGAGGCAGTGAGGGAGAGAAACATCAGTGTATGGTTGCCTTTCACCTGCCTCCAGCTATGGACCTGGCTTGCAACCTGGTTATGTACCCTGGCTGGGAATCGAACCAGCAACCTTTGAGTTCACAGGCCAGCGCCTTAGCCACTGTGCCACCAGCCAGGGCCCTGCACCTTCATTTTAATTATTGAAAAGTGAAGGTGCAGCTTAAAAGCTAACTATCTAAATATGCCCCCTTGCTTTCTGTAAGAAGACAACTGATTTCCTAACCTGGCCTTTAAACTCCTTCCATATTTGGGAACTGGATCAGGCAAGTCAAGAAGTTTAACTCATTGGTTAGGCTGTGTGATAAGTTTGTGCTTATGGCTGCCTGTCATCTGAACTAGTACTGGATTTACTTCACATTTCTTCCCTTTAAAGCAGAGTGTTCTGCTATCCAGAGGCCACTGGATCTGTTTAAAAATTTTGGCTCCATTCAGAGAAAAGCAGGACTCATAACTGTGTTGAGGTTTCATAATCCAACCTCCATTTGATATTTCAGCTGGAAGGAAATGTGGCTGCAAGATTACTGGCAAGGTCTGGACCAGGGAGAAGCTCTCACTGCCATGATCCTCAATAATGAGACACAACAGAAGAAATTTTGGGATTACCTACATGAGATCTTCCTAAAAAGGAACCAGAATCTCTAAGTAACCTGCAAGAGCTTTTAACCTGGTAGATCTAAGGAGATGGAAGTGCTTCTACCCAGGACATAAGGGACATCTACTACACAAATCCTTAATGAACAATGTGTTGTCCTGAATTCAAGGGATTCCAATTATATCTGCTGATGTTTCATCCTGATGATGTATAGCCAGGATCTCAGCCTGTGGTAATAGGGCCTCCCCTCCAGGAGAGATGAAGGCACCAAGTTCTTGGTTTAGTGGAAAACAGAAGCCTGAAACACCCATTTGATTCAAGGTACTGATCCAATAGATTTTTAAAGAACCACTTAATTTCTCTAGCCATTTCATCCTCTCAGTTATAATTAGAATAACGCCTTAGTACCTGGCTACAAATGAGGTAAGATTGACCAGGTTTAGGGTCTTAAAATTTCTTGTGTGCTATTCCTCAAATCCCATATTTTCAGTTCCTTTCCTAATCTCTTTACCAGATCTTCTGCTTTATGGTGTTATGTTGGTGGTAAAGCAAAATTCCTGGTGGGTTGTATTCTGGTTCTCTGGAATTGTATATTTCTGATGAAAATGCTACAGCCTTGTCACCATTCCCACATTCATTCTTCCCTGCATTGAACTGACTATAGATTTAACAGCTTTTCTTTTCTTTTTTAAAGATTTTATTCATTATTTTTAGAGAGAGGGGAAGGGAGGGAGGAAGAAAGGGAGAGAAACATCAAAGTATGGTTGCCTTTCACCTGCCTCCAGCTGGAGACCTGGCTGGAGACCTGGGTGTGTGCCCCGACTGGGAATCAAACCAGCGACCCTTGGGTTTATTAACAGCTTTTCTTATTGCTGGTTTGCTTTTTGTCTAAAGAGTATCTGGAATTCCTTCTCATCTCATGAATAGAAAAGATTCAGTGGGTAATATATGCCATGTCAAGTTAATGAATTGTCCTGCTCTAATTTTAAAAATATTTTATTTATTCATTTTTTAGAGAGAAGAAAATGGAGGGAGAAAGGGAGGGTGAGAAATATCAATGTATGGTTTCCTCTGGCCTGCAATCCAGGCATGTGCCCTAACTGGAAACTGAACCGTGATTTTTTGGTTTATAGACCAGCACCCAGTCCACTGAGCCACATTGGGCAGGGCTGTCCTGCTCTATTTTAAGTTAGAGATGTACTTTTATAGTACATATATGTGTGTGTGTATTTAATGTTAAAATAGGCCAGTGTGAATCAAATTGAATTTTCTATAGGTCTTTTTTCTCTTCTGTCTAATGAAGTCTTCCCTCTGTTTTATTATTTTTGTTATAAAAGTCCTATTTTCCCATAGTCATGAACATTATGGTGGAAAAAACAGCTCAGCAATATAGCTCTAGTAATTATCTCATATTTTGTAGCACTTTTCATTTTTGAGTGGGAAGAATATTCTAACTTCATTCTATTACTGATATTCTTTTATACAACTTTATGTTTCTGAGAGTACATTTTGATGGAGCCCACCCAAAGCCAAGGGGATGAGAGCTGAGGTAAGAGATTTAAGCCTCCAGAAGTGGCTGGTAAATGAAAACCTGTTAGGCTGTGGCCAGTCAGGTAGTTCAGTTGGTTTGAATGTAGCCCCAATACACCAAGGTTTCAGGTTCAATCCCTGGTCAGAACACTACAAGAAGCAACCAGTGAATGCATAAATAAGTGGAACAACAAGTTGATATTTCTCTTTCTCAAATCAGTAAGTTAGAAAATCATTTTTTTAAAGATATTTTTTATTTATTATTTTTAGAGAGGGGAAGGGAGAGGGGCAGAGAGGGAGAGACACATCAATGTATGGTTGCCTTTCACCTGCCTCTAGCTATGGACCTGGCTGGAGACCTGGCTTGCAACCTGGTTATGTGTCCGGACTGGGAATCGAACCAGCAACCTTTGGGTTCACAGGCCAGTGCCTTAGCCACTGTGCCACCAGCCAGGGCAAGTAAACAACAACAACAACAAAATACCTATGTTAAAATTTGATATAGTAGGGAACCACAAAAGAAGTCAAATTCAGGACTCTGACTTCTAAGCTTGCAATTGTGCAAATGCAAATGCTTATTTATAGCGTAAAATACTAGTACCCAAATGCCAAGGTTAGGACTCAGATTTCATTCTGGACACTAAAAAGGATAAGTCATGGTTACGCAAAGTGTAGAATCATCCTTACCTCTCCTGTATTAATTACACCAGTTCACATGCCATTCCTTTAGCACTTTTATGTACAAAGTGAGCTAGTTGTTTATGATGATTGTGGCTGGAGACTTATGCCTGTTTTGTGGTTAGTACTTCCCGGACTTTCCTTTATTCCTGTTGCCATTAAAGTGTTCATAAAAGAGCAGAGTAAAACAGGTGCTACATTTCCATAAGGGAAAGCAGAATCTGGAATAGATAGACATGTATCACAAGTATAGGCTTTACTTTCCCTATGGAGAAAGCAAGCATTGTGAATGAATTTTCTCTGGTTTGAGGCACAGCCTGCTCTGTATACAGCAGCAGGGTTGGGGTTATTGGTGGTAGACATTTCTGATAGGAATCATTTTTGTCAACTGGAGGGGGTATGGAGCATGGGGCTGATGCTTTTATTACTCCAAGTGTTGCTTATTTTCTATTATCTCAGGTTTCCTTTTATCTAATAAACAGCTTATTTTAAGTGTTTTCTGCTTGGTTATATTTCTATGGTGAGTATGATACAGTTGGATACTTAGAAAAATATTTCAAACATCTGTTCATTTAACAACTATTTATTGACACTCTAGGCAATGGGAATTCAGCAATGAACAAAATAAACAAGGTCCCTTCTCTTATGGTGCTTACATTTTGAATGGGTGTTAGTAGTAAGTAAGGGGGTAAACAAGCAATACCGAACAAGTTAGTTCAGACTGTGATAAGTACTACAAAGAAAACAAAACAGGTTGTGATGATGGGGTGTGAAAAGTTAAGGAAGGCCTCTCTGACAAGAACTGAGACTCAACAGAGGAACAAGCTAGTCATGCAGAGATAAATGGGAAGATTATAAACATCTTTGATAAATTATTTTAGCCCACTACATTTACATAACCAAATAAATATTGCACCTCCAAAACAGTCACCTTGTGAACTACAAGACTGTTCAAATTCCATTACCAGATTTCTTAGGGCTCATCTGTAAGTTCTTTGAGAATTTGTGGCACATGTTTGGACTGTTTTTGTAAACAGTTCAGTCACTTACAACCATGTTTGATGAAGTCAGGCATCACAACTATGAGGCCAAGTCTATAAATAGGAATGATACTACCAAGTAATCCTCACACCAGATTGGTAAAAGGATTAAAAAGATGGTGAACGTCAAGTGCTTAAACTTCATCCTACCCAATGAGATCATTACAAATGAGGAAACAATAAGCAAGCAGTACCAGCTGTCTATTCTTTAAAAAAAGATATTATTTATTTTTAGGGCAAGGGGATGGAGGGAGATAAAAAGAAAAACATGGGTGGATTGCCTCTCCCACACCTGGAAGCAGGAACCAGCCTGCAATCCAGACATTTGCCCGAACGAGAATCCAACCTGCGACCCTTCGGTTCGCACTCTAAGCCACACCAGCCAGGGCTGTAGAAGCTGTTTAAATAAGTGAGCTTAATTTGTGGTGGTTCTAAAGGTAGTCAAAACCAACAGTCAGTGAAGGCTTATTGAAACATAAAAATATTTCCCAACTTACCATCTTAACGTCTCATATTTTGATTCGCTTCCATTCTCTTTGGCCTTGTCTATTATTAGTGACTCTAGTCCGGCCAGGTAGCACAATAAATAATGTGCTTCCCTGAGTGTTCCCGGCCCAGTATAGCCCCGAGACTTATGGGCCTGGAATCGACAAAGGACTGACCTAGGTGATTGTACAAGCCGCAAAAATTCTAACCTGCGCACAGGTCCAAGGCGGCCAGAATCCGGGAGACCCCTCCAAAACAGATACTGTACTGGGTGGGCATCAGGCCCCCGAGCTTCCAGCCGGCTGCGTACCAAGCCTCCTCAAGCTTAGGGGTCACGCGGGGTCACGCAGGGTCACGCACGGCGCCGCAGGGGCCGCTGGGAGCCAAGTGCGCAATGGCGACGCCCAGTCTTCGGGGCCGCTTAGCGCGGCTGGGAAACCCAAGGAAACCTATACTGAAGCCTAGCAAGCCCCTCATCCTAGCTAACCGTGTCGGGGAACGGCGTCGGGAGAAGGGCGGTGAGCATTCGGAGCCGAGGAAGCCCAAAGAGGCACCCAAAGGGTGCAGAGGGCGGCTGAATGGGAGGGCCGGAAGGTGAGGGTATCCTTGTGACTGAGGGTACCTGTTTTTACCCTCCAGAGGCCACCTGTATTACGGAGATGTCGGTGATGATGGCTTGTTGGAAGCGGAATGAATTTAGTGACGAAGCGTGCAGAAAAGAGATCCAAGATTTCTTCGACTGTGCTTCAAAGGCTGAGGTAATAGAAGGCTCCTGGAGTGCTTTCTTGGAAGGATAATGGGTGTCGGGGCTGGGTTGGGAGGATACAAGTAGTTTTCCCTGCCTCTTGCTAGGTGGTAAGAAAGCCCCTCTCATTCTAAAAGGATGAGGAAAAGTCTTGGGAGCTATTTCATACACACCAAGCTTTACTGGGTGTAAAATGAAGTTAAAATTAATACTCATCTTACAGAATTTTGTGTCAAATGAAGGGATGAATGGGGAACCACTTTGTAAAATTTAAATATTCTTCTAAATAGAACTGCAGATAGTGAAGGACAAATTGTTTGGTTTCCAGCTTAGGCCTAGTTACTGGCTGGCATGGTAGCTTCAGACCCTAGTAATTTGTAGGTTTCTACATCCCTTTCCTTGAAAGGGGACTGAGATGACACAGATCTTGCCAGGCTGGTTAATATATTAATGTGTTTAGAGGCGTTGTGATCCTGACCTATTGCCCTAGGTCAGGACAAATTTTAGAGTTGTTTTTTGTTATTGTTTTGTTTTGTGTTTTCAGGCAGCCCGAAAGATGCGATCAATCCAGGGAGAGTATGGGAATTTACCCCCTGAGAAAGTGAATATGTTGTTACAGAGGTTTCCTAACAAATCACATGTCAGCTGAAAATGGAGAAGCATATTCAATGACTGGACTGTAGCTTCAGAGAACTACGCAGAAGCGTTTTAGAGACATTTGCACTGTCATAAGCTCTATTTGAAGGGCCAAAGAAGGCAAAACACTTCTCACCCTTTGGAATTCTTGTCTGGGAGGAAGTTATTTTTTATTTTGAAATAAAATCCTCTGAAGAGAACTTGACCTTTTGATGTGGATTAGCTACTCCCTTCATACTTGAATCCGGTATCCTTCCCTAAACTCTGAAGTTCTTTGCTTCTTGATATGCCTCAGGAGCAGGACAAAAACCTTGGTCTTATCCTGCATTTGAAGTCCTTTACGACATTTAGTTCCCTTGCCTTTGGATGCACTAAGGATGCCTATATACAGAACTTTTTTTCCATCATCTGTGAGTATTTGGTGACTACCTACTTTGTGTATAGGGCCTGCAAGGTGCTCCCAGAATATCAGATCTTCACAAATTAGTGATCCATAGGTACTGCAGATGTACTTTATTTAGCCCACATAATTAAAAATTTGTTTTTGTATTAGCTGAGCACATTTTTTTTTTAATGACCACATTTTAAAACAGGAAAATGTCTTTTAAAAATATCCACTCTTGGCCCTGGCTGGTGGCACAGTGAATAAGACACCAGCCTGCGAACCCAAAGGTCGCTGGTTCGATTCCCAGCCAGGGCACATAACCAGGTTGCAAGCCAGGTCTCCAGCCAGGTCTGTAGCTGGAGGCAGGTGAAAGACAACTATACATTGATGTTTCTCACCCTCTCTGCCTTTCTCCCTTCCTCCCTCTCTGAAAATAATAAATCTTTTAATAAAAAATAAAAATGTATCTACTGTTTAGCTTTTTTTAAAAAAACAATGAAAAGATCTGGCAACCCTACTTTCTCATTACCATATGACAATAATGGAATATAGCTGATTATTCTCTCTCTCCATTTACCAAGGGCCTCTCCATTGGACTCCATTGGACTCCCCCAAATAGCACAACTGAGAATTAATTGACAGTTACGTTCTTTGTGTGTCACTTGTCTATATCTCTCATCCATTCATTTACTGAAGCCATTTATTTTTGTGACCCCCCCCCCGCCATGTTAGAAACAACTGTATAGCATTTTTATATACATACCCTGCTTTTTCAGTCATAACTGATTGAACCTTTGTACCTTCTGGCATTATACAGACAAAGTGATCAGTGGGATATTAAAATCTTCAGTGGAGTAATTAATAAGATAAAAAGGGGTCTTGCCTCCCTAATGCTCCACAGGCTCCACAGGTGCCTCTTCCTATAATCCTTATACTCCATGTGTAGAGCACTGAGCAATTGTCTAGTTCTGCAAGCTGAGGCTTTTAGCTTAGGAAGAAGCTTACTGGTTAAGCACTTTTGGACTAGACTTAAGAGTTCTTAACCTAGAGTCAGTCAGTAGATGCCTCAACAAGAGATCTGTGCACAGGGATGGCAAAAGAAATTAATCTTTAATCACAACTGATTTAGCATTTCAGTTAGGACGTGGGGGAAATAAACCAGTTTCATTAGAAATGGCTATATGAAATCACAGTATTTTCAAATCAGATTAGTTTGTTATAAGTACCTCAATATCAGTTAAACTCATCGTTAGCTTCAGAGTTGTGGTAGCTATTACACTTGCTGCTGGATCTTGTGTAATGTGTAATATTACTATGTTACAAATTTGACTAGTATTTTGATAATTGTATTTCAGCATTTCTTGGTTTCCTTTACAATTCTCTTAATTTTATTTTGTGCATTTATAAACAATCCGAGAAGGGGATCTAGGGACTTCCCCAGGTTAAGGCTAAGAACCCCTAGGCTCAAAAGGCCCCACTGACAAAATGTACAACCATTTCCTGAAACCAAGCGCCCCAATCACACTTCCCCTATAAAGTCTTCCTGAATCCAGGATTCTGTACTACAGTTCCCAGAAGGTGAAGCTGCATGGAGCCTATCCCAAATTAGGACAATAACTATCCAATGGTTCCTATGTTGTTGCTTGACAGCCTACGGTTCCCAGCATGCCTGGCGAATGTTTATTCCTTGGGGACATTATGGATGCCAAGTTACTGCTAGGATCTGTACCCGTTTTGTTTACCTTTGGGGGTTGGCTTCCTTTTGCCGTATCTGAGGGCGGGTTCCGGCGGTGGGGGGGGGGGGCAGGAAGTGCAACAATTAAACACAGGCCCCCTAAATCTGCCCCTACTCGGTCCGTCCGAGAGCTCGAGGGCGGAAGTGGCAGTGGCCGGCGCGGCCGGAAGTTCAGATCAGCTGATGGGGGAGGCGGTGCCGCAGCCACCAAGAGGCCCCGGCTGCCGAGCGCTTCGTTCGGGCCCTGCGTCTCGGAGACTGGCCGCGATCCCCGTTCGCAACTCGCAGTTGGGCGAGGCCCGGTTCCTCATCTCTCTCAGGCCTAAGATCCTCGCCCGGCACGGCCGCCCTGAGCGCTCCGGCCACCCCCAGCCCCGGCTCGCCCCTCAGGCCCCGGGCCTCCCCTCAGTCCCCGGCCGGCGGCCCAGGCCCCGGATCGGCGGGGGGGGACCCGGCCCCGGGGGGTGCGGGCCCAATGGAGCTGATGTTCGCGGAGTGGGAGGACGGAGAGCGCTTCTCATTCGAGGATTCGGACCGCTTTGAGGAGGATTCTCTCTGTTCCTTCATCTCCGAGGCCGAGAGCCTCTGCCAGAACTGGCGGGGATGGCGCAAACAGTCCGCGGGGCCCAATTCTCCCACTGGTGGCGGTGGCGGAGGTGGCAGTGGCGGTACCAGAATGCGAGGTGACGGAGAGCTGGGGGTCACGGGGAAGTGTGCGGGCAGGCCCCGTTCGGGCCTTGCTCTGTAGCTGTTCCTGCTCGGGAGGTGTCCCGAGGTGTCGGGGGTGTCCGGGACCGCGAGCTGTATCAAGCTTTGAACGGACTTCGGCTCACTTCTCTCGTCTTTCTGGGGTGGCTTCACCACACCAGCCTCTGTGTGTGTGTGTGTGTGTGTGTGTGCGCGCGTGCGCGCGCGTGTGCGTGTGTAAGAGAAGGATTGATTGATTTGGGATGATGGCTGGTAGGTAAATCCTAGGTTGGATAGGATTATTAGTGTCAGAAGGGGTATCTTTTGTCGTGCATTTGCCCTGGAGATGAGTAAGAGAATATCCTCTAGGACTTGAGAATACTTCCGAGTTCAGCCTAAGGCAAGCCAGAGAATAGAGAAGACTGTGGGTAGGTAGGGGACGGATTGTGAAGAAGTGATCGTTTGAGGTGTGTCACCCCATTGCAAAGTGCATTGGGAACTTCTTGATTCAGGATGATCTGGGATCCTAGCTGCACCAAGCAGGGGCCCCAGTCAGAAGAAAGTGGAGGTGAACTGATCTGTGAGAGGAGATTCCATAGTTCCATAGTTTTAGGTCAGAGGCTTGGTTCCTGGCCATATTGAACATTGTCAGAAGCCAAGGCTGGGACCACTGAATTAGAGCCTTAGGTTTGCATCATCTGGGCCCTGGGGAAGATTGTAGGTAATTGTGTCTGGAGTCTCCTTAAGATTCTTCCTGGATTCTTCCTGGTTTTCACTGTGAGTTTCATTCTTGGGCCTTCAGTGAAGTAACCAGTCAGTGCTGCTGCAACGAATTTTGCTTTAAAGGGGATGCAGAGGGGAGTGATGATAAGAAAAGCTCAGAACTCACCAAATCCTTTCCCTGCCTTCCTCATGGCACAGTTTTTGTCCTGAGCCTCGATGGAAGCTGCCCTTTTCAGCTCTGAAGGGGTTTGATTTGTGATTCTACTGTGGCTATTCCAAGGGTCCTGTTTTCCAAACTGCTCCGTAGAGATTTCTAGCATCCCTTTGGGCCAGAGGGAAATGAACATGTGTTACCTTTTAGGAGTGGCAGTATTCAGCTTCGGTTGGAGAGAGAGCATGTGCTCTATGTAGACATATACACCAGGCACACACGTCACAGACAGCCTCACTGAGGCTCTTCCATGGCTTCTCTGCTTCTTTCATATTTGCATGTGTGGGTATCCTGGAGACTTAGGGCTCTCTCACTTTGAGGGAATTATGAAGTCAATGGTGGTAAAGATTTTTAACATACTGGTATCTTTCTGAATAAGTTAAAAATCTAGGAAAGCCAGTCCTTCTGTCCACCCCTCTCCTGCTCGGGGCTACCCTCAATTGCACATTTGTAAAATAAGGAGATTAACATTAAAAGAAAAAAGAAAGAAAGAAAGAAAAAGAAAGGTTCCTTTCAATTCAATGATTTTCTGTTTTTAAATCTGACTAGCAATTTGGTGAGATATGCAATCTATTGTATTTCACTGCTTTTTGATTAAAACAGTGGGAAACCTTGAGTACTGCAGGTGATTCCAGGAGTACAGGCTATGCCCCCTTGGGAAAGCCTGTCTCTCTTCCCTTGCCCCAGGGCTTCCACTTTGGGAAGTCAGGGTTCAGGTGGTCCAGAGAAGGTACATCCTTTCTTGTTAATGAAAGTCCCTCTTTTTGGGCTCTGTTCTGTCTTCCCTTCTTAAATAGAGGGCTGGAGTCATCTAGAGAAAAAGGGATAGTAAAAAAAGCATTTAGAGAAGAACATTACAGAGAAAAGACATTAACAATGTAACGTGAATCTAAAGTGGTGGATGTATGGGAAATTAAATGCCGAGGCTTGGGAAAGGTATTACTTGCTGGAGTTTTGAATAGCACTGCTGTTTGACCAGGAGTTTCTGGAAATCCCTGATATCTTCTATTCTAGACCTTAGGTAGCAGGCTGTGGGCTGGAGTTGTTTAGCTCCTTTTACCCAGATGGAGTTTTAGGGTTAGTAGTGTACCCTGACAAGACGGTCTTTGGGTTTTCATCCAGGTCTCCCTTTCTTTCATAGTGAAGGTGGGGCCCAAGATGTGGCACTGGCATTGGTGCCAAGTAATCGTGGCTCTTTTCATTTCCCCTCACTTCAACCTTTGTTACCAAAGATGGACTGGTGATCCCATTGGTGGAGCTGTCAGCAAAGCAGGTGGCCTTTCATATCCCATTTGAAGTGGTGGAGAAAGTTTACCCCCCGGTGCCTGAGCAGCTACAACTCCGAATTGCTTTTTGGAGCTTCCCCGAGAATGAAGAGGATATTCGGTGAGTCTGATGGGCTGATGGTGGGGAGTGGGATCCTGATATTTCACACAGCATGCTGGGCTTTCCACAGAACAAAGGAGATACTGTATTTGGGGCCATAGTAAGAAGACAGGGGGAGGAGGGAGTGCCTGGGATTTTTCCCAAGAGGGAGTGACATAGGGAGAGAGCACCCAGGGCATTGTGGTCTCTGACCGGGTCTGTAGAGGTCATTTGCTGAGTTGTGGCTGTATCTGTCCTCTTCTTCACTCCCAGGCTGTATTCATGCCTGGCTAATGGCAGTGCAGATGAGTTCCAGAGAGGGGATCAGCTGTTCCGAATGAGGGCTGTGAAGGACCCACTGCAGATAGGTAAGGAGTCCCATCATGCCCTGTGGCACTCATGCTCCTCCCATCCCATGTGTTACGAATTAAGGACTCCCTTTAAGAATCTGGAGCAGCTTGTCTGAATAACTGCAGGGATAGAGTTGAAGGCACAGGATTATGTCTTAATGTCTTTCTGATCATACCCATGTTTCTCCCCAGGGTTCCACCTGAGTGCTACTGTGGTGCCACCTCAGATGGTCCCCCCAAAAGGGGCCTACAACGTGGCTGTGATGTTTGACCGTTGCCGGGTCACTTCCTGTAGCTGCACCTGTGGGGCTGGGGCCAAATGGTGCACCCATGTCGTGGCACTCTGTCTCTTCCGAATCCACAACGTGAGGCCCTCCCAATTTATCCTGGTCCTATCCTACGCTCCATCCCCCTCTTCTCTGCTGCATGCTTGGCCACCATGTGAGCCCCTTCGCCTCCCTTCTCTGCCTCTCTAGCCCCAGTTCCAGCACAAGCAAGCCTTTCTCAGATTGCTCTATTTCTCTGTCTGTCCCCCACCAGGCTTCTGCAGTCTGCCTTCGGGCCCCAGTCTCAGAGTCCCTGTCTCGGCTACAGAGGGACCAGCTGCAGAAGTTTGCTCAGTACCTCATCAGTGAGCTTCCTCAGCAGGTGAGTGCGGTTGGCACCTCTTTCTCCAGCAAGCTCCAGGACTGCATTATCAGCCTTCCTGTTAGGCCCTGGCTTCCTTGGGTCACTTATGCCTTTGTTACTTTTCCCCTCAGATCCTCCCCACAGCCCAGCGCCTCCTGGATGAACTACTCTCCTCCCAGTCAACAGCCATCAATACAGTGTGTGGAGCCCCAGGTGAGTGTGGTGAGAAGGGCAATAGGAAGGTAACTGGTAGAGCTGAGCGCCACTTACTAAAGGCCTACTGTCATCAGGTGGACCCAGGCCCCTATCTTAGGTGACTAACTGCCTGTCACCCCCAGACCCCACAGCAGGCCCCTCAGCCTCTGACCAGAGTACTTGGTATTTGGATGAATCAACACTTACTGACAACATCAAGAAGACACTGCATAAGTTCTGTGGCCCCTCCCCTGTGGTCTTCAGGTAAATTGGATTCTTTCATCCTTGTGTCTGGTGGAAAGGGGCATCCCTCAGGCTGTTGACAGATCCTTCATTCTATTAATGACTACTGCGCTCCTACCTTTTGTTCTCTGTACTGGTATGGTACACAGAAAATGTCACTCATAAATCAATGGATGATGATAGGTTTATAAAATCACAGAGTGGTCTTTTCTTAGCTAGGTAGAACAGAAGTTATTTTTCTTCCCTTGAGAGGTTGGGAGACAGGCACAGAGATATTTAGAATTTTTGCCATGGACACCCTTTTTTCCATGTACTGTGTATTTTTTGTTAGGGTTCCTTTTGTGCCAAAGCCCTGTTGCACCTTCATCTGCTTTATTCAGCCCCATCTTAGGGTCATCATTTTCCACTCCACTACTTTCACAGTGATG
Organism: Noctilio leporinus; assembly: GCA_004026585.1. Classification (NCBI taxonomy): domain Eukaryota; kingdom Metazoa; phylum Chordata; class Mammalia; order Chiroptera; family Noctilionidae; genus Noctilio; species Noctilio leporinus. The sequence continues at coordinate 201,692 of PVIW01001505.1, read as the reverse complement.
TGAACTCCATGTATCTGTCTTCCACGGAGCCGCCAGCCGCAGCTGAATGGGCATGTCTGCTGCGCCCTCTGAGGGGCCGTGAGCCAGAGGGTGTCTGGAATCTGCTTAGCATCGTGCGGGAGATGTTCAAACGGAGGGACAGCAATGCTGCCCCCTTGTTGGAAATCCTCACTGACCAGTGCCTCACCTACGAACAGGTAATTCCTAAGTTGGGTAGCCTCATGCTGGTTCATTTTCTCCTTCCTTTAACCTCAGTCCCGTCGTGCTGACAGACACTGGGGACAGCTACTCTGTCTTTCTCCAAGCTGGTTGGTGTGTCTCAGAGCTCTTTTTGTTTCCAGATAACAGGCTGGTGGTACAGCGTGCGCACCTCAGCCTCACACAGCAGTGCCAGTGGGCACACGGGTCGTAGCAATGGGCAGTCAGAGGTGGCAGCCCATGCATGTGCCAGCATGTGTGATGAGATGGTCACACTGTGGAGGTTGGCTGTGCTGGACCCTGCACTCAGCCCCCAGCGGTGAGTCTCTGCCTATGCTCACTACAGCCCATGCAGACCCAGCCTCATCTCCTTGTACACAAATAGATGCCCCATTCTTCTAGTCCTAGGGGAGTGGGAGATACTGAGCATTAGGGTTATTCAATGATTTATGAGTCCTTTTAGTAATAGGCTTTCTTCCTTCCCTCCCCTAAATAGCCTGAGTTTTGGAGTGTATGTCTGTTCCACCCCCTTCAGCCCTTCTCAGTGCAGAGTGTGGCCCCCCAAGCAGCCTCACCCCTGTTTCCACAGCCGCAGGGAACTGTGTGCGCAGCTCCGCCAGTGGCAACTGAAGGTGATTGAGAATGTGAAGCGGGGACAGCACAAGAAAACCCTGGACCGGCTCTTCCCTGGCTTCCGGCCAGCAGTGGAGGCCTGCTACTTCAACTGGGAAGAGGCCTACCCACTTCCTGGTGTCACCTACAGTGGCACTGACCGGAAGCTGGCCCTGTGCTGGGCTCGAGCCCTGCCCCCGAGGCCAGGTGCCTCCAGATCTGGGGGCCTGGAGGAATCCCGGGAGCGGCCCCGCCCTCTTCCTGCTGAGTCAGCTGTGCGGCCCAAGGAGCCTGGGGCTAAGCGCAAGGGTTTGGGTGAGGGGATCCCTTCATCACAGAGGGGTCCCCGCCGCCTCTCAGCTGAGGGGGGAGATAAGGCTCTGCATAAGATGGGTCCAGGTGGGGGCAAAGCCAAGGCACTAGGTGGGCCTGGCAATGGGGGCAAGGGCTCAGTGGGCGGTGGCGGGAGCAAGCGACGACTGAGCAGTGAAGACAGCTCCCTGGAGCCAGATTTGGCTGAGATGAGCCTGGATGACAGCAGCCTGGTCCTGGGTGCGGAGGCCAGCACTTTTGGTGGATTCCCTGACAGCCCACCGCCCTGCCCTTTCTCTGGTGGCTCCCGAGGCCCTTCTACCTTCCTTCCTGAACCTCCAGATACTTATGAAGAAGATGGTGGCGTGTACTTCTCAGAAGGACCTGAGCCTCCCACAGCCTCTGCTGGCCCCTCTGACCTACTACCTGGTGATGTCTGTAGCCGGGATGACCTCCCTTCCACAGATGAGAGTGGCAGTGGGCTCCCCCAAACCAAAGAGGCAGCCCCTACAGTTGAAGAGGAAGATGATGACTACCAGGCATACTATCTGAATGCCCAGGACGGGGCTGGGGGCGAGGAAGAGAAGACCGAGGGTGGGGCTGGGGAAGAGCATGACCTGTTTGCTGGACTGAAGCCACTGGAACAGGAGAGCCGCATGGAGGTGAGGGGACTGTGTGCCTTAGCCACAGCTGGGAGAGGGGCCATCGGGCTCTAGTGAATGTCAGGACCATAGCATGACTATTAGAATCCTATAGCAGGTTCCTAACCGGACTTCTTGCCTACAGTCATTCTTTACTGCTTTCGTATTCACTTTCCTGAAATGTCTGATTGTGTCTGCTGCTTAAAAGTCTTTGGTGGTTTCACATTGCCCGTAGTTTAAAAAATAGTCCTTGGTATGATCTTTGCATGCTTCTCCAGTTTCATCTAGCTACTCAATCCTTTGCACTTCAGTCATTTGAACCATTCCTGTAACTGGCCATGCTCTCCTGGTTATATGCTTTTCCTTAAATTGGCTTTTCTTCCTGAAATGGCCTTCCTTTACCTTCCCTGGTTAGGTCCTGTCCCTTCTTTAGGTCTCAAAAATTTTAGAAATCACTTACTTTAGGAAGTCTTCCCTGAGTCTGCTGTTCTGTCCCAAGTCCCAGTGACCTTTCCCAGCCGCTGAGTCACACTGATTGGCGTGTTTCCGTAATGAGACTGAGTTCCTGTGGTACACTCAGGACCAGCCCAGGGCCTAACATAAGTGCTCCTGGGATATTTGCTACATGAGAGTATGGTGTCTGCCTTTGGAAGTTGGGGGTTCAACCTGTCCGTTGCCCATGCCCTCTCTCCAGGTGTTATTTGCCTGTGCTGAGGCCCTACATGCGCACGGCTACAGCAGTGAGGCCTGCCGCCTCACTGTGGAGCTTGCCCAGGACCTGCTAGCTAACCCGCCTGACCTCAAGGTAGAGCCGCCCCCTGCCAAGGTGAGAAAGACCCCCCTTCTCCAGCCCTCCCCACTTACCCCTAACCTCCTATGCCCCACTCCAAGTGAGAGCCTCTTTCTCCTTCCACCAAAGTGAGCCAGACTCATGCTTGCCTCTGTGCTTCTTTGTTTAGGGCAAGAAGAACAAGGTATCTACAAGTCGTCAGACCTGGGTGGCTACCAATACCCTGACCAAAGCAGCCTTCCTGTTGACAGTGCTAAGTGAACGCCCAGAGCACCACAACCTGGCCTTTCGAGTTGGCATGTTTGCCTTGGAGCTACAGCGGCCCCCAGCTTCTACCAAGGCCTTAGAGGTCAGAGGTTCTGTCTGAGCCTTGCACTATATCCCCAGAGCCTTACATCTTGATTTCCATTAAGGTGTTAAAGGTGTAGATAATTCCTGTGCCCTCAGGTGAAACTGGCGTACCAGGAGTCTGAGGTGGCTGCCTTGCTCAAGAAGATTCCTTTGGGTCCAAGTGAGATGAGTACCATGCGGTGCCGGGCAGAGGAACTTCGGGAGGGGACACTCTGTGACTATCGGCCTGTTTTGCCTCTCATGTTGGCCAGTTTCATCTTTGATGTTCTGTGTGCCCCAGGTATGGCGCCTGACCCTGCAGCAAGTGGGGGACTCAGGGGCATGGGTGGCTTTCTCTAAGGAAACACCAAGAGCCTCAAGTCTCTGAATTGCTTAGGACCCATCTAGCAGCTTCATGGGAGATTCTGGAATGAGGGTCTTGGGTTCCTTCCCTTCCATTCTTCTCCCCCGTGATACTTCTAACTTACTCCAATTTTCATCCAGTGGTTTCTCCCACTGGTTCCCGGCCCCCAAGTCGCAATTGGAACAACGAGATGCCTGGGGATGAGGAGCTTGGATTTGAGGCAGCAGTTGCTGCCTTGGGTAAGTATGTCAGTATCTTGATCATATATGTAAGCTAAGCCTGGCCCAGAATGTGAAGGGCATGAGAAGTGGGCCTTGTTCCAAAGGGGCTCTGTAGTCAAGAGAAAGCCAGCATGATGTGTATGGGCCAAGCAGTGCCTGTGAGACACTTAAGAATTAAGGGCAAAAATGTGTGCTGTGTTGCCCTAGCTGGTATGGCTCAACTAGTTGGAGCATCCCCTGTAACCACAAGGTTGTGGGTTCAGTTCCTGGTCAAGCCATAGGCCTGGGTTGCAGGTTCGATTCCTGATCTGGGCACAGGTGTGTTTGACCCCTAGTCTGGACATGTACAATCCCTGGTCTGGGTGTGTACGGAAGGCTACCAATCAGTACCTCTCTTGCATCAGTGTTTCTCTCTCCCTCTCTTTAAAGCAATGGATAAATGCCCTTGAGTAAGGATTAAAAAAATTAAAAGTATGCTGTGGGTTTTTAGTGTTAAGGGCAGTAAAACAGAAATCTAGGGAAAGGCCTCAGGGAGGGGGGTAGAATAACGGAATATGGTTTAAAATATCAGTTCTTTGTACGGGGTTAATCAAGTCTTCATGGGAGCGAGGAGCCCAACTTCCCTAAAATGATGGATATGCTTGGAAGGTAGAGTAGGCCCAGTTATAAAAAGCAGACCAGAATTTAGCTAGGCTGGATGTAATAGGCAGTGGGGACCTTGCATAGGGCATGTGGGTTGGACCAGGAGAACTCCTTACATTATGTGTGGTAGCTGAGGAGCCCTGGCCTGTTTATCTTTTCTGTGTTGAGAGTTACAGTGATTCGCAGTTACCATGAGCCCCTCCTTCTTGCAGGCATGAAGACAACAGTGAGTGAGGCAGAGCATCCCCTCCTGTGTGAAGGCACACGTCGGGAGAAGGGTGATCTGGCATTGGCATTAATGATCACTTACAAGGACGATCAGGCCAAGCTCAAAAAGGTAAGGTACTGAGGTACTGGGATTTTGATAGCTAAAGAGAACAGATTCCACCATCTTTCTCGGGGGGTTTCCAGTAAAATGAGAAAAGAATGATTCTTCCCATAGGAGATAAGTGGAGAATCTTGGGGATACCTCATAAAGAACAGGAGTCTAGTGGCTCTTACAAGAGTGTTTGGACAGAGCGTGGAAGAAGAGAAGCAGAGGGCACAAAGTTGGTCATTGATTCACTTGTGTTATGTTATAGAGAAGATATTTAAGCCAGTCCCTAACTCCTAGGACAGTGATTTTCAACCAGTGTGCCGCAAGAATCTTTAGAACTTGCAATACCTGACTCTTTAGTCAGAGGCATTGCCCTCTTTTCCCATAGATTGTCAAAATTTTAAAAATGACAACAACCAACACAACAATAAGCTGTCTGGTGTGAATATATCAAAATTATACCCATTTTTTTGTCAGATGGGCAATAAAAATTTTTTTGGTGTGCTGCAGAATTGTAGTAATTCATTTATGAGTGCCATGAGATGAGAAAGGCTGAAAATCACTGTTCTAGGTTTTCCTATCATAACTGGGGAAGACTTGAACAGGTCGTATTAAGCTGTTTCAAGGAGGTAGGATAGTAGTAGAAGTCAGGTGATAAAGGGCACCCTGTCACTGTTTCTTTGTCCTCTAGATCTTAGACAAACTTTTGGACCGAGAGAGCCAAACGCATAAGCCGCAGACCCTGAGTTCATTCTACTCATCTAGCCGCCCAGCCACAGCCAGCCAGAGGTCTCCTTCAAAGCACGGTGGCCCATCCGCCCCAGGGGCCCTGCAACCACTGACCTCAGGCTCTGCAGGCTCTGCTCAGCCAGGGAGTGTGGCTGGGGCTGGGCCAGGCCCCACTGAGGGCTTCACAGAGAAGAATGTGCCTGGTGAGGTGGGGGCACTGGGCAGGGGGATGAGTGACATGGAACCATGTTGGGGTCCCCTCTCCTGGGTTAATCCCAATGTCCTATTTTCCCCACCTAGAGAGTTCCCCACATTCCCCCTGTGAGGGTCTCCCATCTGAGGCAGCTTTGACCCCAAGGCTGGAAGGGAAGGTTCCCAGCCGCCTGGCACTTGGCAGTCGTGGAGGCTATAATGGACGGGGCTGGGGCTCGCCTGGACGGCCTAAGAAGAAGCACACAGGTATGACAGGCCATTGAGTGACATGGTGGGAAGGATATTCCTGAAGTCTGACTTCTGGAACTTCTGAGACTGACTTGCCTTTTGTGGGGGTTAGGCATGGCCAGCATTGACAGCAGTGCCCCCGAAACAACATCGGATAGCTCTCCTACCTTAAGCCGGAGGCCGCTGCGAGGGGGCTGGGCCCCCACCTCTTGGGGTCGAGGACAGGACAGTGACAGCATCAGCAGCTCTTCCTCAGATTCCCTGGGCTCCTCATCTTCCAGTGGAAGTCGCCGGGCTAGTGCCAGTGGCGGGGCCCGGGCAAAGGCAGTTGAAGTTGGCAGGTGAGTGGGGAGAAGTATGTATCTCTGATATGGCCTTCTCTCAGGGCCACATTCATAGTGTAATCCAAATCCTGTCCTCACTTACCCTGGTCTTTCTCAGCCGCCCTGGACACCCATCTCAGAGAAACCCCAATCCCCGTCCCTACCGCATTGCCCCTTCAGGTACAAGGGCCGCCGTCCCGAGAGTCATGCTCCCCATGTACCCAATCAGCCATCAGAGGCAGCTGCACACTTCTACTTCGAGCTGGCGAAGACGGTGCTGATCAAGGCAGGGGGCAACAGCAGCACTTCCATTTTCACACATCCATCTTCCTCGGGGGGCCACCAGGGTCCTCACCGCAACCTGCACCTTTGCGCCTTCGAGATTGGGCTTTATGCCCTTGGCCTGCACAACTTTGTTTCTCCCAACTGGCTCTCACGTACCTATTCTTCCCACGTTTCCTGGATTACAGGTAAATGCAGTGTTTTGGGTATGGGAAGGGGATTCATTGATGGCTAGAAGAGCCTTATCCCGTGGGAGTTACTGATCTGATAGGAAAGACCAATGTCCACTCCCGAGCGGTGCTCTTGCTAACACAGCTCTTTTCCTCCTTTCTCCCAAGGCCAGGCAATGGAGATTGGCAGTGCAGCACTGACCATACTGGTAGAATGCTGGGATGGGCACCTGACACCTCCTGAGGTTGCATCCCTGGCTGACAGGGCATCACGGGCACGAGACTCCAATATGGTGAGGGCAGCTGCGGAGCTAGCCCTAAGCTGCCTGCCTCACGCCCACGCGTTGAACCCCAATGAGATCCAGAGGGCCCTGGTACAGTGCAAGGAGCAGGTATTTTTATAGGCAATCTAGGGACCTGCTTTGGGGCATCTGGACAGGGAGTTTGGGTGTGGGGAAATCTAATGGCCAGCTCTTGATTACCGTATCCTAGAATTCACAAACTATCCCATTTGGCCCCTCAACGGCAACACTCAACATATTAATGTTCTTTCACAGCCATTACTTTTACATTTCCGAGGTTAGGATTGTTCCTATTTTACAAATCAGGAAATAGAGGCCTATGGTTTTGGCACTAAGACGATTACCTGGATGGAATGCTCAGGGACATGAAGGGGCTTGGATGGGATGGACTGGCTAAATTAGTCTGCAACTGGGACTGTAACCTGGGTCTTGACTTTTGGTCAGCAAGTATTTGTCATGTCTGTGAAGCTTGTACTACTCTGACAGAGCGTTGGCCCTGACCTCTGGTGCTTCCCTGGGAACCAGCCAACTCTGGAGGAGAGGAAATGATATCCAGAGTAAAGCCCTTCCCCTTAACCCTTTGTGCTCCTCCCTTCCAGGATAACCTGATGTTGGAGAAGGCCTGTATGGCAGTGGAAGAGGCGGCTAAGGGTGGGGGTGTATACCCCGAAGTGTTGTTTGAGGTTGCTCACCAGTGGTTCTGGCTATATGAGCAAACAGCAGGTGGCTCATCCACAGCCCGTGAAGGGGCTACAAGCTGTAGTGCCAGTGGGATCAGGGCAGCTGGGGAGGCTGGGCGGGGGCTTCCTGAGAGCAGGGGGGGCCCAGGGACTGAGCCAGTTACAGTGGCAGCGGCAGCAGTGACAGCAGCAGCCACAGTGGTGCCAGTCATCTCAGTGGGGTCCAGTTTATATCCAGGTCCAGGACTAGGCCATGGTCATTCCCCTGGCCTGCACCCCTATACTGCTCTACAGCCCCACCTGCCCTGCAGCCCTCAATACCTCACCCACCCAGCTCACCCTGCCCACCCCGTGCCTCATATGCCCCGGCCTGCCGTCTTCCCTGTGCCCAGCTCGGCATACCCACAGGTGAGACCAGTGTTCTGCTGGGGGGTTGGGCACATGGGAGAACATTAGGAATTCTTGGGAAGTTGAAGTGGGGAATTCTGGGAGAATAGGGCTGTCCAAGAGGCCTAGGTGAGATGGTAGGAGTCTGGGAAACCCAGCCCAATGAAGGAAAGAAATGTAGGGATACTCAGTTGTGGGATGAGGGTTATATCCTAATGTAATTTGGTACCTTCCTCTTTTCCTCTTTCTGCCTCTAGAGTGTGCATCCTGCATTCCTGGGGGCTCAGTACCCTTATTCGGTGACTCCCCCCTCACTTGCTGCCACTGCTGTGTCTTTCCCTGTCCCTTCCATGGCACCCATCACAGTACATCCCTATCACACAGAGCCAGGGCTCCCACTGCCCACCAGTGTGGCCTGTGAGTTGTGGGGACAGGGAACAGGTGAATGGAAGGGAGGTACACTGGGCAGGGGATATAGGGACGGAATTCCCCTGCCTTTCTTTGGGTTGCGTTCCTTACATAGCTTTCATCCCTCAGTGAGCAGTGTCCATCCAGCATCCACATTTCCAGCCATCCAGGGTGCCTCATTACCTGCCCTGACCACACAGCCCAGCCCTCTGGTGAGCGGAGGTTTCCCACCACCCGAGGAAGAGACACACAGTCAACCTGTCAACCCACACAGCCTACATCACCTGCACGCTGCCTACCGTGTTGGTGAGAGGAGGTCCCTTCCTATACCCCCGTCTGCAGTTGTATCAGAGGCTCTTCAGTAACCACCTCCTCCCATAGCTTTTCATTTGTTTACTGTGGGGTCAGGTACTAGGTTAGGGTAGAGGGTGAAGAGGATGCATCCACATGGTGCACCCATTCTTTTTTCCTCAGGAATGCTGGCACTGGAGATGCTGGGTCGCCGAGCACACAATGATCACCCCAACAACTTCTCCCGCTCCCCCCCCTACACTGATGATGTCAAATGGTTGCTGGGGCTGGCAGCAAAGCTGGGTAACACCTCCTCTCCCTAGGACCATTGTCCACCCCCACCTGCTTCCCCCACCTTCCTACCCCAGACCTACTTCCTAGCTCTTGCTCAGAGTTGAGGCCTTGGTCGGGTATGTGTGCGTGCGCGGGGGGTGGGGGCCGCCTCAGCTCCTGGGGTGGAGGGAGGCTCTCTGCTGGGCCAGAGCTGAGAGAGAAAAGCTGGGTCCCTAGGGCAGAGGTGGCCACCCCCGTCTCATGCCCCTCCCCTGCCCCCCAGGAGTGAACTACGTGCACCAGTTCTGTGTGGGGGCAGCCAAGGGGGTGCTGAGCCCGTTTGTGCTGCAGGAGATCGTCATGGAGACGCTGCAGCGGCTGAGCCCTGCTCATGCCCACAACCACCTGCGTGCCCCGGCCTTCCACCAACTGGTGCAGCGTTGCCAGCAGGCATACATGCAGGTGACAGCCTGGAAGTATGGAACAGGGTGGAACACCTATTGGGCAGGCATGGCACAGAAAGATCAGTCAAGGGCAGAGGGGCCTGGTTCTGTGCTTAGTGGCTTATCCTCCACACATCCTCTTCCAGTACATTCACCATCGCTTGATTCACCTGACTCCTGCCGACTACGACGACTTTGTGAACGCAATCCGCAGTGCCCGCAGCGCTTTCTGCCTGACACCCATGGGCATGATGCAGTTCAACGACATCCTGCAGAACCTCAAGCGCAGCAAACAGACCAAGGAGCTATGGCAGCGGGTCTCACTCGAGATGACCACCTTCTCTCCCTGAATCTGGCCTCCCTAGGGCCCTATACAGGGACACAAGCCTGTGGCTATGGGGGCCCCTCACATGGGGGGAGCTTGGCTGCACAGATCATCCCCACCCAGTTCCCTGGTAGCCCAGACTGGCAGCAGCTCTTGGGCTGTAGCTTGGGGCCAAGATGTCTCAGACCTTAGAAGTCTAGGGTTGGGGGAAAACAGCCCCACCTGGGAGGGGGTGTTGGGTGGCCTCTGGTATTTATTTGGCATTTATAAATATATAAACTCCTTTTTTACTCTGTTCTGCCTGGGCCTTTCCCTTCTTTCCCTGCATGAGCAGACGAACCTTGACTTGGGGCTGGGGAAAAGTCTGATACTTGCTTTATTATACATATCTCCCACTCAAGTGAGGTAGACAAAATGGAAAAATAAGGATGTTTATTAAGGACATGTCTAGCCCACAGTTAGGGCTCATTCTCAGCTCTATGAGCCACTGTCGGACCTCATCCTCATTCAATGTGAATGACATTAAGGAGGCCGGGCCACAGGTAGATCCCATTAATCCCACAGTGAGGAATCCCTCCCATAGCCAGGTATAGCTACACTCTGGGGATGAAGAGGGAAATCATCTGATTAATACGTTCCTCTAAACCCTGCCTCTTAATTCCTCCCCACCTTCCAAGACCACGGGTCAAAGGTGGCTAGTACCATAATGTGGGGTGTGAAGGGAAGCCCGCTTATCAGACCTCAGAGCAATGGGAAAGAGATGTCCTTCCCTTCTTAGCCATCCCAGGCCTAGGGGCCACTGAGGTAGAAGGGGGAGGGGCCAGGCCACTCAAATTCCCCTTGTGGGCCCTGCTCTGGGTTCACCGCTTAGGGAAAAAGGGCTTTTCTTGCTGGTACTGAGGCTGGGATGTCAACCTAGACTGGAATGCTGCAGTTCTTCCCGAAGCCATGAGGGCATTGGCTGTCCAAGCTGGCTCAGGAGCTTTGACAGCTCCAAATTGTGGTTCCGGAAAAAATCCGTAAGGAAAAGGCGGGACTGATAGGAGAAAAATGAAAGCAGAAACAGTAAGGGTGGGACATAGAATCAGGTCTTAGAGGTGGAGAGGTATAACCTGCCCCAGAATTTACATACCTCGGTGTCCATATCTGGGTATCTCCGACCTTTGCTCTTGCCTAGACAGCGAGTCTTACCACCTCCAAGTCCCTGGCACCAGAATCCCTTACCTTCATCAAACCTGCTCAATAGGAAGAGGCCATTAAAGAGCAGGAAGAAAAGGAATCCAAGCCCCAGAAATGTACACTACCTCTCCTAGCCCACAGGGACCCATATGTCTCCTTGAGAGACAGGGTAAATTTATGTCTCTTCCAAACAGACATGGTCAACCTGCTTGCCCGTTTCCCCCATGGTCCTCTCCTGGGGCATGCTTTCCCACCTGAGGGTCCGTGTGTAGTTCAGAAAGGGTGTGATACCCAGGAACTTCTGGATGCTCTCCATTGAAGCTGCAGGGTTGGTACGCAGCTCTTCTCCATCCATAATCAGCAACTAGAGACAAGGATGTGGTTGCCACTATGTTTCTCAGAAGCCTCTGGGTTGATGGGACGAGGAGGGTAAGGGGGACCCCAGTGAGGGATACTGGGGGATTGTACCTGTCCAGAGGGATAGTAAGTCAGCCAGCGTTGTAGATGGGTGGAATAGTAGCCAGGGACAAGACAGCGGCTTTGCAAGGAACGAAGTGCCAGAGGGGCCTGGGAGGAGGCTGAAATCACCTGGTAGAAGGTATAGTTCAGAGCAGCTGGGTCTCCATGTGCTCGCTGGTGCTGAAAGACAGGCATAGGAAGAGAAGGGATTGACAATTTGACAGACTTATTTGACCCTACTTTTGATCTAGTGAATAGACAGAAGAGGCACCCCTCCACAAGGCACTAGTTTAATTTCCCCACCTTTATTCTTTTCTTTCTCTCGAGCAGTCACCACCTCCCTCCTTTAAGACCTAATGTGAGCTTCAGGCTCACCTGGTACCAGGAATAGGCCCTGTCAGTTGGGTTGGTGAGCACAGTGATGATCTTAGCTCGTGGTAGGAGGGCAGCACCCCGTCGTGGTACAACTTCTGAGTCAAAGTAGGTGGCACTTTTTTCAAATAGGAAATCAGTGCTTGCATTGGAAGGGACAGGGAAGAAATCCATGTACCTAGGAAGTAGCACAGAAGAGGCAGAATGAAGGGGCCGGATGTCTGTGCAGTGGAAGCTGGAATAGGGTATTTTGGGGAAAAGGAAATGTTCCTCTGAGAAGCATTCCAAGGGGTCCCAAATCTTACCAGTCAATGCCCTTGTGGTAATTAGGGCCACTGAAGAACTGAATCTCCTCATAGGTGCTGGGGCTAGGGAAGCTGCTGGTCACAGCTGGGTGCAGGCTCAGGAAGAAGTGAATAGCTGTGGTTCCTAAACAGGAGAAAGTACAGCCATTGTGGGAGAGAAGCTAGCTCAATATAAGCTTGAATGAAGTGAGAAAATAACCACTCTGGGTAGTAAAATCCCTTTTTGCCAAACTAGAACAGAGAAAGAAATTCTGAGAGACCCTAGGAATGGTCCAACTAGTGGTCCTCAGCCTTGACTGCATCAGAATCACTGTTGATCTTTTTTAATATTGAGAGAAAGAGAGTAGGTGGGGAGGGAGTGAGAGACATTGAACTCACAATGCTGGGGTATTAGGATGATGCTCAAATAAACTGCTACCTGGTCAGGGCCACTTGTGCATCTTTAAAAACACAAAACAAAAAAAACCTCCAGCCCTGGCTGGTGGCACAGCGGATAAGGCACTGGCCTGTGAATCCAAAGGTCACTGGTTCGATTCCCAGCCAGGGCACATCACCAGGTTGCAAGCCAGGTCTGTAGCTGGAGGCAGGTGAAAGGCAACCATACATTGATGTCTCTCTCCCTCTCTGCCTCTATCCTTTCCCATCTCTAAAAATAATTTAAAAAAAAAAACCAAAAAAAAAAACACCACAACTCCATAGATGATTCTGATACACAACCAGGATTAAGGATCACTGCCTCAGACCTGTCTGGTGTGGCTCAGTGGATTGGCACCAGCCTTCGAACCCAAAGGTCGCTGGTTCCACTCCCTAGCCAAGGCACATAACCAGGTTGCAAGCCAAGTCTCCAGCCAGGCCCTTGGCTGGAGGCAGGTGGAAGGCAACCACACATTGATGATTTTCTCCCTTCCTTCCTCCCTGCCTGCCCTTCTCTCTAAAAATAATGAAAAAACCTTTAAAAAATAAAAAGACATTAAAAAAACGTTAAAAAAATCACTGTCTTAAGAAACTGGATTAATGTGGGGTGGGTATGGAAGGGTATTCCTGTGTCCAAGAATCCTTTAGGTTTACATTAGGGTAAGAGAAATTGGCTAAGGATGATTCACCTGTCTTCTGGGGTCCCACAATGAGGAACTTGGGGAGCCGATCACAGGTTTTCTCCTTGGACCAGATATCTTTGTGCCTCTTATCATCACAGGGATTCTGAAGGTGAAGCCAAGAATCAGGTAAGACCTACTCTTCCCTTCTGCACACACCCCCATCACGTTTCTGTTCAGCTGGGGTTCCACATATACCTGCCAAAGAGGGCTTTGCTCTTGAGGAAAGAGTTCAAAGTACTTTCGTGCAAGAGGAACAGGAGGAAGGGTCTGTAGGCGCAGCCGTGTCCAGCACTGGAGGAAGCGCACCAGGCTCTCAAAGGTGTACAGGCCCAGTCGATCATTTCCATAATTAGACAGATGGGTCATAAATATACTGATCTGCAAGGGGGATACCTGCATGTCAGAGTTGGAGATCCTACCCACCTCAGAATCAGGCTTGGTAAGCAAAGGTCCCAGCCTGCAAATCCTTCGGCTCTCCAATTTTCTAGCCCCTCCAATTGGCACCTTACCGGATTAAGCAGCACTGTCAGGAAGAGCTCCCCACCTCGGATGCTCCGGTCTAGTTCATGAGAGCCTCCAGGATACTCATTATAGAAGATTGTGTGAGTGAAGAGGCCACACGTCTGCCGTGGCAGCACCTGGAGGGAAAAGAAAACAGGGAATAAATGAGATTTGAAAAGTAAAATAGTCCTGGGGCATTAGGATTCCCTGAGATTGCGGAAGGCTCAGTCCGAAGTTACAGCAATAAAATTCTTGCTATGTGCGTTACTACTTTTTACCCTTCTACCCTTATTATGTGGATGAACTAGACCGGCAGTTGACAGGACATAGCTCAACAAAGGCTGGAGGCTGTCAAAATGCGGGAGTTCAATTCAAGTTTGTATTGGGAGTCCCTTACCATAATTCCATTGTGAATGAAGCCACGGCGGTAGCGGGCAGGGCGGAGATGGGGATACTCCTCAGTGCTGGTCACCTGGATGCCCCACACAGATTTCCAGGCTTCATAGAGCTGCGTGTGGACGGGGTACACACCCGAGTGGTGGGGTGCCACCGCATACCCCAGATCCGTGGGAATCCCATGCTCCTGGGAATGGCATAGACTCTCACCAGGAGCCGGTGAGGTTTGGGGAGTAGAGGGTAAAGGGTAGGGATGCCTCCACGGAAAGAAAAATGGAAAAGGTACCCCATGAGGGGAAGGTTGAAAAGAAAGCATTATCTTTAGGGAAAAGTATGGGGAAGGGATCCAAGGGTCTCACCAAAGCAAACTGTTTGTTGAGCCTCATTTGGTCAGCCAGCACGGAGCGATTGTGGAACAGGTGTGGCTGCATGTGGCTCCACATGTGGGGGAACCACCAGAACTCTCTGCGGTGCTTCAGAAGCATGTCGTCCCCTGCATCCTCCTCCTCTGTCCCTATGACCACACACTGACCACTGAACACAGCCAGTTAGCCCCTGGGCCCTCCCTTGTTCTGTAACAACACTGCCCACCTAAGACTGCCTATTTGCCCTCTAGCCACCCATACTAACCAAAATTCATACCCACTACTAGCTCCTCTCAGCATTGACCCCAAATCTTGCCTTTTCTCCAACTTTTCTACCCAGGATGATGGGACAGTGGAGGAAAAGATCAAACTAAGTTGATATGCTGAAGGAGCAGGGGAATAAGCTCACCAGTATGATAGAACTTGCCCGAGAAGCCCAAGTTGAAGGTGAAGTTGGGGACTAAGGTCCTGAGTTTGTTCTGGGTGGTCAACAGTGCCTGGGAAAAGTGGCAGGAATACAAGAAATCAGGAGACAGCACACTGAGCAGGAGGAAAAAGACCAGTGCTCTTCCTACCTAGAAAGGGTAGAGTATATACCTATAGCAAGCTCAGAATCAAAGAAGGAAGTCTGATAGGTTACAGCTTGGAACAACTTCTAAGGAAAAAGACTGACCTCAACATCAGCCACCTTCATGCGAGTACCTTCCTTGCCCACAAAGATGTCATCAATGTCTACCAAGATGTAGCGGTCAAGGTCCAGGCAAAGGCGCTTGCCAGTGAGGTATCCAACAGCATCAACAAAAATAAGTTTGTGGAGCCAGAAGGAAAGGCCATGGCCAAAGAGTACCCGCTGAATGCCATCATGTAGCCCCAGGTCCTGTACCACAGTGGGAAGCCGTGCCCGGCGAGGCGCCGGTCCTGGCACAGGGGGCTCAGCTGACTGAAGGCTGGCAAGAAGTACTGGTTCATATGTGCTATGATTGGATTGAAAAATGGTCCAGTCATCACCAGGCAAGGGTCCAGGCTCCAGGCGGCTGGGGCGTGTGAGATGCAGTAGTGGGGCAGAAGGATTCACTTGGTAGTCCCGGAGTCCCAGGTTTGAGTATAGAAAAAGGGGAAAGCCCTTGAGCTGGGCACTTAGTAGGCTATGCTCATGGGCTCGGAAAAAGCCAATGATGCCCACACCATACTCCACACAGTAACGGTCTAGTAGTTCCCGACTCCAGGAATCCAGGTTAACATACTTGAGCAGATTCTCATAAATGACCAAGACATAGCGTCCACGGGTATGGTCGGTCAATGTGGGCATGTCCCCTCGGCCAGGTGCTAGCTCAGTGCTGTAACGAAAACGACTAGACTCCAGGATGGCCACAATCTCCTGCCCCAGCTGTGAGTATGCACTCTCCACAAACACAAGGACCACAGGTTCTGTTCGAGCTGTCTCTGGAGGTCTGGGAGGTCGAGGCGGGACTGCAGGCTGTACAGGGCCAGGGCCAGCTGCCCCACTACTGCTGCAGTCTCCCAAGGGTAAGGGCAAGGGTTCCTTGGCCTTGGGGCTGGTAGATACATAGTAAGCCAGGAAGCCCATGGAGCCCAGACTGAAAGCAATTAGCAACAGTATGAGGCGATGCAGTTCCAGCTGCCGAGCTGGGCGTACCACCTTCCACAGCTTGAGCATGGCGGGGGAGGGGAGGCAGGGATGGGGACTACCTCACAGGATGAGAGGTAGGTGATCTATAGGTTTGGGAAGGTGGAAGGATAGGAAAATAGGAGAAAGGGATTCCCTCAGGGTCAGTTCCCTGAAGAGGTGGAGGCAAGTTCCCTTAATGTAGGGTAGGGGAGGTAGAAGGGGCAACAGGGGGCAACAGGACAGAGTCCATTTCTGTCAGGTCACCATGGCCCCCTGGCCCATAGCTTCAGCATGCAAATCCAGTCAGGCTCCACCATTGGTCCTGCTTGAGCTCCTCACATCGAAGGTTAGCAAAAGTTCACAACCTCTGCCCTTCCTATCTGTAAGACAGAGAAATTGATGGATTATTTCTTCCTTTGAAGGATTATTTTACCCTCTTTATCCCATCTCTCTTACCTTCTGCTCAGGACGATTCGTTCTTCAAAAAAACCAAAGCTCCTGTAGAAGAACAACACCATCTGAGTCTCGTACCTTAGCTTCAGAGGCTGTCCCCTTCACAGCATACTATCTAAATTCTCCTCCCTGAGTTGAGCCCAGAGCTGGAAAAGTATATTCAAGGGCTGGAAAGAACAACTCTCCCATCAACAAGAAACCAGACAGCCCAGGAGGCTGAACATGAACCTGCTCTGAAAGGAGTTCCCAGCCCACGACTAAGCAGTTGGCCAGCCAGCAGGAGCTCTGGTCTTCTTGCGAAGAATGAACAGAAAGCCCCAGAAGTCCCGTGCGCCAACGAAATATCAGATAAGACGAAACTCATGAGTCCGTTAATCTTCTTCATCACTCAAACCCAACACCACAGGCTAACAGCATTAACGAACTCGCAGTCAGGTGGATACTGTGGTGGACGAATTCAAGAGGAAAAAAAATGGTGCTAGCTAACCATTCTATTAGCTTCCAAACCCAGAAATTGGGGACTCTCTTTTCCATTGCATGTGAAAAATTATTCTCTGCCTTTCACCCCACCTATGCCAGTGTCAGAAGAGGTGATAAAAATATAGTCCCATAGTAGGTCACATCACTGGGCCCTAGGAAAAGCCAGAGAGCTGAGCCCAGAGTCTCCCTCCCTAACCCTAGGATGCTAGCTTTCCTTCCTAACTGAGCCTTGGGGGCACTGCGCCCTCACCCACTGACAGTTCAGAAGTCCTCAGCTAGCCTGGAGAGACTTGAGGGACTGAGTACTATTTTAGAAACAGGGAAAATTGAGTGGGGCTGGATGAGAGAGAGAAATAAGTCACATTCAACCAATAAGAGAGAAGAAGCCGGTCAGCGTGATTGGAAGACAGTTTTAAGGATATCTAATTTTGGAGACTTTTTTCTTAGATTGACTGCTTCTAGAAGCTTTATTGTAGCTCTCCCCCCCTTAGCCGCTCTTAGTAAGGCAATTCCTCTCAACCACCCACTCCCAGACATACACATCTCAGCAGTGAGTAGCACAGACAGGGTCTTTCATAATTGAGAGAGATGATTGAAGAACAGTTTAGCTCCGACCTAGGTAAAACCAATTGACATGAAAAGAGAGGATCAAAATGGTGATGGAAAGGTGTGAGTGCTAAGAATTAGAAGAAACACCTTGGGGAAAAAACAGTACTGAGAAGACATCACTGAAGGGATGTGGCTACTTGGGGTGAATTGAGTATAATACAATAGTTAACATTTATTGAGAGTTAACTCTTTGCCAGACGTTCTGTTAAGAGCTTTCTATATACTGAATGTTCACACCAGCCCTAAGAGGCAGATACTATTATTATCCCAATTTTACATATGAGTAATTTGAGGTTCCGAGAAGCTTAGCAACTTGCCCAGGATCACACAGCTCAGTCAGTGGAGGAAACTGGGATTCAAAGTCAGCCTGTCAAGCTCCATAGCCCCGTGCTCTTAGCCACTGCATTTTACCTTCATACCTAGAAGAAACAGCCGAGTTTAGGGAAGAGATGCTGAGGGAGCTCCTGGGGTAGGGTGTGGTGCGATGCGTATGGCAGTAGGGGCACCGGGTGAGGGAGGTGCTGTGTGTGTAAGCAGCAGGGGGAGGTTTTGGAGGGCGAAACGGAAGGGGTCGCCCAGGCCTGGGCTGGAGGGGAGCGCCGGTGATTGGCAGGGCTGGGGGAGGCGGCGGCGTGGGCCCCACGCTGGGAGACAAGCAGCAGCTGTGGGACAAGCAGCAGCTGTGGGAGGAGGGGTCCGCGTGGCGACACGGGCTTGGGCGGCTGGCACATCGAGTCACAGACGCAGGGCCCCTCCTGGGGGACCTATGGGGTCACAGGTGGATATGAGGAGAGCACGGGATGTGGAGCATTAAAGGGGACGGGGCAAGGAACGTGCAGGGAAGAGCCCGGGCCAAAGAGGCAGGACCGGGCTGGGAGAGCCCCGACGGGAGGAGCAGCCCCGCGCGGAGCGGCAGAGCCGAGGGGCCGAAGCCACCACGAGGGCGCCTAGTGGAAGGGAAACGGGGCGAGGGGCGCACAGGGCCGCCCGGGATGACCCTGTGGGTGGTTCTGGTGGTAACAGACGGAAAGTCTCTGAGGGAAGGAACGGCGGGCGACCGCATATGGGGTGGGGACACCCTCAAGGGAAGCTCACCCGGCGGACTGGGAGGCGTCCCCGCTGTCCCCGGGCCCCGCCACGTCCCGGGGCTGCCCGGCTTCCCTGCTTTCGGGGCCTTGGGCCGCGTCGCCGCGGCTCCGCCATCTCCGAGCGAAAGCTCTGCTGCAGCAGGACCCTACCACCGCTTCCACCGGGGGGAGGCGGCGCGCTGCCGGTGGCGGTGTCCGCACGGGTCCCCGCCGCCTCTGCGCCAGACAGTCGCGGGGCCGAGGTGCCGGGCAGCCCGACGGTCCTCCGCAGCGATCAGCGGAGCCCCGGTCTCCGAGACGGCGGGCTCCGGGCGCTACCCGCAAAGGACACCCCACCTCCCACCTCCCTGCAGCTTGGCACAGTCGGCCGAGCGTCGGCCGCCTCCGCTCTCCAAGAGGGGGCGGGCCCGGGTGCGGGCGGGCCCACTCAGCTCCGCCGGGGGTGGGCCGGCGCGGCCCACTGATAGGGGGAGGGGGCGGGAGGGGGCGGGAAGGGGCGGCCCTTAGCGCAGGCCCGAGGGCGGGACCAGACCCCTAGCCCACCATCAAGGGCCCAAATCCTTTCTCCCCACCCGCGTGAACTGGGTGGAGACTGAGGAGTTTAAAAAGTTTCTTTCCAAGATGGGCCCGAAAGGAGTGGGGGAAAGGTTCGTGTCTCCACCTGAAGCCCTGTAACTCAGGCTGCTAAAATCTAGGCCTCCAGCCAAAAGATTCCAACAGCAGTAACACACGGACGGTTTAAAGGTTATTTTATTAAATATCTTCAAGGTTTCATTGTAACAAAGCTATGAAGGGTCTACCAACATTCAGAACAAACACTATTTTTTTAAATTATTTCTATGTCATCATGCAAAAATTCTGCATCAAATGCCTTCCATTTCCTGTTTAAAAGGTGATTTTTTTTTTTTTTTTTTAATAGTCTATTGACTATAGATGCTGACATTAGCCCCAGAAGAGGAGTAAGAATGCTAAGAAGTGGGGCTGGAGCAGCCATATGAAGCTATGGGTCTTAATGAACTCTAAGACCATTTGTCTTCAAGCCAGCAAAACCAAACCCTGTGGTGAAGGTGTCTGCGTGCTGGTACTGCAGGCTGCAGGGCAGGAATGGGCCACGGCCCAGGGACTATGGCATGCAGGAGGTACTCAGAGGAGCCTGGCTAAATCCAAGCACCAGCACCTGTGAGTCTGCTTTGCTCCTCAGCTGGTTCCAAGGTAAATATGTAGCTTTGCCTCCTCAAGGTAGTCCAGGCAGCTGGGGTCTACCCACCTTTCCCCCCAATAGTGCAAATATTTGCACAGACAAGTTTGCACAGTTGTTTTGGGGAAACCAAGGTTATGGCCGATAGCTCCTCCATTATCTTCTCTGCTATCTGCTTAGAGTACAGAGCTTTCCCTCCTGGAATGGAACTCCTTGAGCACAAAGAGGGACAATGGATGTAAGGAGTCTTGGCTCTGGATACCTCTTTTGAGTACATGCAGGTGGTGGTGGTGGGGGTGATGCCCATGCAGTAAGTCTATACTTCAGTTGGTCAGTAGAGAGACCTCTTAAAGAGGACACCTCTTCTTGCCAAAGCAGTTGGGTCAATCTCAAAAACAGGAAAAGAGATGGACGTGCAGCAAGGGAATAGTAAGAAAGGAGACAGCCATCAGGGCAACCTGAATGCATAGAGATAACTGTCAACTCAATCCCGCTGCCTCACTCCTCCCATCCCACAGGGGCACTTGGCAGAGGGCCCAAGCCCAGATGAGGGTCAGCACGGGACCACCACCATGAAAAGGCAAGACAAAGATGGTCCAAATCAGCACAGAAACAGAACTGCCAAAGGCAGCAAAGGGAGCCCTGACCAGGGTCTGGCTCTCTCCTTGCCAAGTTATAAGAAAACAAACACAAAGCAAAGCGTAACCCCTCCCCATTCCCTTCTGCAGGGATCGGGCCTCGGTATCGGGGCCCACGTGCATTGTGCATCCTATAGAAATGGATGAGTAAGTGAGTACATGTCAGACTAACACGAGGCTTCTCATCGGCTTCGTAGCGGACACACTTCTGCAGCACCAATTCTCTTCCCTTCTATGCTAAATGAAATAGTACAGCAACATCCGGGCCCTTAGTCCTGAGGCCACAGCTTCTCAGCTTCCTCCACTGAAAGCTGGGAGCTCCGTGTTTCCTCCCAAGTAGGTCTGATGGCCACGATGTTCTCATCAGCCTCGTTCTAGGTGCCTATGCAAATTCTGAAGAAGTCCATTCCTAGACCTGGGGCAGGTAGGCCACCGCAGGGGCTTCAATCACATCACAGCCCCGAAAGTTTCATCAGAGTTGTTGCCTGGTCTCCTCAGTCCATGGAGGCCAGAGGCCAAGCTCACCTCTTCAGGGCTGGTGAGCCTGCTGCTCATGGCAGGATGGTCATCACACAAACTTCTGCCTTCTTGCCAGCCCAAGGGCTATTGATGGTTTTAAAACGCATCATGGTATGGATTCCATTTTTTTAAAACAATCTTTTTTTCTTTTTTTTTCCCCTTAAATGTAAAAAACACCTCAGTACAGCAGAGACAGACACGAAGGGCGGGCGGGAGGGCTGCATGCAGGGGCGTGCATTGGCTGCTGCCGCTTTGTAATTTAATTGTTTTAAACCTCAAACGAACAGGACTGCCGCTCGCTGTCACTCAGGCCCTCCAGAGCCACTGACTGCAAAGGTTCGACCTCCAGCTGGGATCTCCTAATGCCCCTGTCAAACAGGATAGACATGGTAACAGAACAGAGGACAATAAACACACACATGAACTCCAGGAGTTTAAACACACTACGCACGTGGCCAAGTCTGCCTGAGAAGGTGGCTGATGGGGTAGACGCTAGTATTTAAATATAACAGTGCCTCACATTTGCTGAGCACTTACTAGTGCTTTACTTAATAAGTATCTTATTTAATTCTCACAATGAGATAGGCACCACTCTTTCCCTCTTTTTGACAGCTAAGGAAACGGAGGCTTAGGGAAAGGAAGTAACCCAATTTAGACTCCCGGAATTAGACCCAAGTCTCTCTGATTAAAGAGCATAACTGGTTACAACCACACTGTCTAGCCCTTGCCATTCCTCTGGGGTGGCCCATATCTCCTCCCCCCATGCCAACTCTCAACTGACTCTTCCTCCTCTGACCCCACCTGTCCCAGCCCCTCCCCACCCAGCCCACCAGGTGCACCTGTGGCTGAGCTCACTGCAGCGGTGCGGCAGGGGCCCCTGAGCAGTGATAGTGGACGTTGAGCCACTTGCCATCCCGGCGGTGCCAAACCCGAGTCTCCTCTGACTGGCTGGTTCGAGGCCGACCCTGCCCATCGATGTATTGGGTGAGACGGATATAGGCGATGCAAGCTGCGTCCTCTCCGATCACATGGACATGTGGGTTCAGGATGGTGGTATGAATGGGCTTGCTGTTCTTGGACAAGACTGCAGGGGGCAGGGCAGGGTGGGGTGGTAGGAGGGCGTCAGGCCTGGGCACAGGCATGGGCACAGACATTTTTTCCCAGCCTGCACTTCCAAGTCTCATCCTCTCTCCAGCAACCATTCTGGGAGTCTCCAAGGCCCCCATACACCTTCCAGAAGCCAAGAAACCTCATCACATTAGTCTCGGTTATCCAAAAGGAAGAGAAAGGTGGGGAACGATGATAACAGCAGCTACCATTTTCATCGACATTGGGCTGGGAGTTTTACATGCATGGGCTGTATTCTTTGATTGATATTATTTTCTTCATTATAAGATAAGGGGAAAGGCTCGGGAGGTTAAGTAATTTCCCCAAATTACACATTTCAGCTCAGGACCATCTTACTACAGCCTATGATCTGTCTACTCTGCTAGGCTGGTGTTTAGATTTCATAAGTGTTAGCTTGTCCCTAATTAGGGCTGTAGAGCAAAATCAAGAACTTACAATATTCAAAATTGATCAGTGATTTAAAAAAAGAAAGTCCAAAGATAAAAGAGAATCATCAAAGCACCAAGTTCAGGATATTCCTAGGGTTCCCAGGATCCTCTGGGGGAAAGTAAAAATATTGCCATTATCAGCAAACACTGTGACTTGTGTTCCTTTTGTTGAGATTTACATCTTAGTTCAATTCAAATGTTACATAGGGGCTACATGAAACCTTCCCTAGAGCTTTTATAAACTCTGGAATTGCTTCTGGCTAATAGAATTACTTAGCCTAGGGTTTACATTTGCAGCTGAGACACAGAGGAGATGGTAGTTAGCAGAGAAGACAGTGACAAAATTCAAGGCATAATGGAGAAATCCCAGGATAAAGTGGAAAGGAAAAGAAAAAATAAGGGGAGGGAAGGTCTTAGAGAGTGGAGAGCAAGATGGTAGGAGGTGAATATTCAGTTTCTTATCCCCTGGGACTTCTGTGAACTGTCCACTGTACAACCCCCAGCCAGGACTCCTATCTCCCTCAATCTTCAAGATCCTAGCCACAACTTCTGACCTCACAAGTCACCAACAGTCCCTGTTACTTGCTCGCACATTCTTATTCTGGCTTTAATTTCCTCTATTGTGACATCTGTTGACACAGAACTTCATTATTACTTGCTGAGATCATCTCAACTCATCTCAAATGGTTTCCAATCATCTTGGAAAGAGATGAGGCTTAACACATTGTTGACCGGTCATGAAAAAATTTCTTTTCAAGCCCAAACATTGTTAACCAATAACGAGTTAACTCCTGTTTGGACTTGCATTAGCTTTTGCTATAAAATTGCCAGTCAACAACGTGTTAAAGAAATACAGTGACGCTGATCATGGCAACCAGCACTGCCATGAGGCAGTTGCAGAATGAAGGGAACATGGGGTCTGGAGCAGGGCCTTCAAAGGTGCCGTGTAAGACCATTCTCAGGGCACAAGGAGGCAAGCACACAGACCAGGGTGTGGCAGGCAGGCAGGCCAAATAAGGGAAAAGCGGGCAACTGGGAAGAAGAGAGGGAAAGAAGGGGCAGAGGCAAAGGAGGTGAAGGGGCAGGCAGGAGTATATCAGCAGCACGAACCCACTCACGATTCTCAAAGTAAAACTTATGGAAATCCATTCCCTCCACGAGGTTACCAAGGGCTTCAGGCTCAAAGGAAGTGAGGCCTGGATCACATATTTTCCTGCAAAAAAAAAAAAGGTAGCCTGTCAGTCTTCCATAGGAATCTCTTTCCTTCTCATCAGTGGTGTCTGTCCTGCAGCAGACTAGCGGTGGGGTAGGCCTGACAAGATGGCTAAGATCTTGGGGGTCTGTCTGTGAGCCTCTGGGCCCTGGCCTTTCAGCCCAACACAGGTTGGGCTAAGTCATAGCTTACCTACCTAGAAGGGCTCCCAGCCTAGTGGCCTGGTGTTGAATTCACACACTGTGCCCACGGCCTGGCCTTCCCTTTTCCCAGGGTCCTAGCTGCTTTTGGGGAAGAAGGAAAGACCTTGAGAAACTTGAGTAGCAAGGGGTTGGGTCTCTACTCACGTGTAAGCCTCAAAATCTCCATTGTTGATGGCCTCAATCAGTTGTTCTGTGATCTTAATGATCTCTTGTTTTCGCACTGTGGGGAAAAACACCCAACAGTTTACATGTGTGGAACTGGGGAGCTCCCGAGTGATGGAGCGCCCTCCCCAGTCCTTCAAGAATCCCCTGTGATCTCTTTGACAAAGATATCCCTCTTCTCTCTCTTTAAGGCCCTTTGCAGGAAGAGTGAACCCACCTTTCTCTCCATCCCTCCTCCGCTGCCTGCCAAACTAATGACCCCTCCTACTGAAGCTCACACATTGGTTATGTTTCTCTGGTCTTTATCTCCCTCTCCATCAACAACCAGCATGCAAAAAACACTCTCATTTTTAACAGCTGAGGAGCCTGGCATATCACAAATACTCCGTCCAGAGTCTGTGCATCCCATCTCCAACAGGGTCAGTTTCTCTAAGAAGCATCTCCTGATAAGGCTGTTTCCATCACCTGCTTAAGTCTCTCACCTGAAGGGGCTCAGTCAGGTCTTAATTACCATGCCCCCCACCCCTCCAGCCCTCACTTAGTGGTCCTGAACCTAGCCTTTGGCAAGAGCCAGCCCAAGAGCCAAATCTAGCCAGGGGTGCGGGCTCCAAAAATGAACAGAGCCCTAGGATGGATGTTTAATTCTCTTTACCCTGCTCATCTCCTCCATGGGGCTTTTCTGGGATAAAATATCTTGGAACCAGAAACATGTTTTTAAAATGAAGCCTCTCATCAGAAAGACAGCTCTGTTTACCCTGGACAAGCCTTGGAAAAGCTCTAAATCTCATACCAGCTCTCATGCCAGGATGTGTCTCTTATAAAAACACACACAAGGCACAAACTGACAGGCAGGAAGAATTGGTGCTGTCAGAGCGCCCCACCCATCCCAAGCCAAGGGACTGCTGGTAACATTCTGTACTCACATACAGGGAGCACCACTATTGGCAGAGGGTGCTGCCAGGGTAAGGGAGGGTTCGGATGAGCTTGGCTCACCCTGATCGGAGCCCTGGGCTGGCCCAGGCCACAAACCTTGCCTCCCAGGAGTGAGAGGCTGTCAGAAAAATTCAAGCATCAGGATAGCACAGTCCAGGGGCACAGCCAGGAGGGGCTCCCATAGCCACCAGCATCTTCAAGTGAGTAAGCAGGTCAGGGAAACCAACAAGCTCTATATACTTTCTAGAGGTACGTACGTGCGTACATGCACACACACACACACACACACACCCCCTCTCCAACCCCACCAAAACCATCTGTAGGACCTGACTAGGGCCCTAGGGGTGAAGAGGATTATGTTTAGCAATTCTAAAATGATAGATGGTAGGGGGAAAAGAAGCAGACAAAAGCATATTCTACCCAGACACAACTAAAAATACAAATATGAACTATTAACCCTGCAAGGCATCTTATCAAGACATTCTACTACCTCACTTATTTTTCATAACAGTGCTATGAGGTAGGGGCCATTTTATTCCCACTTCATAGATCAGGAAACAAGCTCTGCTCTGGGGGGTTTCATCAACTTCACACATTTTTGAAAGTAGTGTAGCTGGGACTCAAACTTAGGTCTGTCTCACCCAAGCCCCATGCTCTTAATATGACAAGCTGAGCCTGAGGAATCTCTATATCCCAAAACAGTTTCTCAGTTATTGCGATTTTCACCATCCCCCGGTTCCCACCACCTCTGACCTGACCTCTGACTTGGCCTTTCTTCTTGGTTTGGTGCCGAGGTGAGGCCCACTGCACATCCCAGTGACTTTCTACTCCTTCCCACCACGAGATATTCTTCCACCCACTCTTTATGTCTTTGGGCCTGGTCTCAGGGACCTGGGCCTGGTTAATAGCACCTCCAGTCAGCTCTCCCACCCAGCAGAGGCTGAGCTCCCAAAGCTTACTAAAAGGGGCAGCTGGGCTGGGCTGCCAGCTCTGGAGGAATCCCTGAGGGGCTTCAGGATGAGCCAGGAAACGGAAGCCAGATTGTGCCTCCCTCACACTTACTGGCTGAGGAGCAGAGAGAAGGCTGGGGCTGCATGCCTGCAGAGGGGGCTGTTCTGTCCCGGGAGCTCCGTCCTTCAGGCACCGAGCTGCCATTCCCAGTGCGGAGCGGGGCAGCTAGCCAGCCAGGGCAGGGCAGGGCAAGGCAGAGCAGCCAAAACAAACAGAACAAGGCAGGTGAGCGAGCAAGCGGACCAGGACCCGAGCCCGTGGCACTGCAGAGCTGGGGCAAGGTGAGGCCTCGGCTGCTGTGGACACTGGACCACATCCCACGCCGCCACCTTTGCAAGAGGCCTCCCAGCCAAGAACCCCAGGAAAGTGCACAGACCTGGGCTTGTGGCTTCCAGAGGAGCCTTCAAACAGTGTGTACAAGGGGCCCTGCTCCCAGGGAAGACGCTCTTGGGGTCTAGGCTACAAGGTCAAGAGCCCCAGAAGTGAAGGAGCTGTGTACTCTGTCAGCATTGCCACAATTCAACTGATCTGACCTTCATCCCAGCAGCCCTGAGCTACTTTTGTTTACTGCCTTATGCATTTATGTCTTCTGTTTGGGGGTTCCCAAAGGTTTGGTGCCCCTTTATTACCTCTAGGCATGCTCTCTCGGCTCTGTTCAGCAACATTCCTCCATCTTTTCTGAAAGCCTGGCCTAAGGCCCCTTTCCAAAGGCAAAGGGAACAACTCCAGGAGGCCAAACTGAAGAGCAGGACAGATTCCCAGTGGGTCTGGCCTACCATGCCCTCCTCCGTGCCTGGACACTTTGGCCAGGCTCAAACTTAGCCTGGTGGTTCTTATAGCATCACCAGGATATAGTAAATTGTGGTTCTGAGTTCATTATTCATGCCAAGGCTTTGTGACAAGAGTGACTAACTCATCCCAATGTGCCTAGGCCTATTCCAGTTTTAAAACAAAGTTCTACATCTTGGAAATCACCTCAGTTCTGGGGAAACTGAGATAATCTGGCCACCCTACTAATGACTCACAACATTTTTGGGCTACTTATGCAGGGACTCAAGGTGGCCCTGTTCTGGGACGTCACGTCATTATCCGCAACAGGGACATTCTCTGAGCCCTGGCCCTGAACAGGGTCAGGAGCAGCTCTAGTTTGCTATACCACACTTGGGGTCAAAGGAGAAAGAGACGCCTCTTGCCTAGCCCCACCACAACAAAGAGGAGCCTTACATCTTGGCCCATGGAAAGTGGCTTTATGCCAAGCCCTCTTCTGGAGTATAAGGGGCCACCAATCTCAGCTCTGGGGGCAGGTAAGGTAGGTGCTCCACTGGAGCCCAGGTACCTGGGGCACTGCTGGCGCCCTATCCCCAGCTAGGGCCAACACCTACCTTTGAGGTCCTCATCTTCTGTGGTGGTGTTGCAGCTCTCTGTGGAACCCTGTAGGCCAAAACAAACATGTTTTTAAATAAGCAAGCCCTTGGAAAACCAAAGGAACTAAGCAGAACAAAAGAGAGTACATGCTCCTAAAGGAAGTACAAGGAAGAATCATAGAAAGTTATATTTCTACCCTCCCATTTGACTTTCAGAAAACTGGATTCCGTAACTCCCTCCTTACTCTTCCTCAACTCAGTAGATGACATAATCTAGATGGTTATTTGGGTTAAAACCTAGAGTCAGCTCGGAGGTTTGATCTTGAGTTGATTCTTCTTTTTCTCTCTTTCCCTCACATGTCAATTAGGCAATCTAAAATCAGATCTGTCGGTCTCGTCTTCGAAATAAGTCCTGTCTTACCTTGTCTCTTCAAATGCACAGCTACAACGTGAATCCAAGCTATATCTGGCACCTGCGCCGTTACAATCGCTTCCTGGTCTCCCACACCTGCCTCCTCCCTAAAGTTGCCTATGACACGGCCAGAGAGGTTTTTCAAGGAGCCCATCAGACAATATTACTCCCCCTGCTGAGCACCTCCAACAGCTTCTTGTTGCTGCCAGAATAAAATGCAAACTCCTATAAAAGTCCTACATAGCAGGCCCTGTCTGCTTCTCCATCACCACCCTCCTGCCACCCTGGGCCCCAACCCTGAATGCTCTTGGCTCTGCTTGATTTCTTCTATTTCTCCATTCCATAACTTGCCAAGCCCCTGCACTTGCAGTTCCCTCTGTCTAGGGCACTCTGCCCCAGAGTTTGCCTGGCTGTCTTGTTCCCGTGTGTAGTTCAAATATTACCTCCTGAGGGAAGATCTTCCCCAACCATTAAAGTCCCCGTTCACTTTCTTTATTTGTGCCATTTTTCTCCATAGCACTCATCACAACTGGATTTGATCTTATTTATTTGGTTTTTGGTTTATTATCTACCTACCCTGTACCTGTGGAGAGGGATTTTGTCTTGTCACTTCTGTAAACCAGACCCAAGGATGGTTTGAGGCTCAATAAATATTTGCTACTGGTAGTGAAAGGGAGACAAGGCCATAAAGGGTGAGGCTCAGGAGAATACTCTAGGTCTGTTTATATTTTTGCTCCGTTTTTCCAGCTAACACTTATTCTCACTTAAACTTCACAAGTCATGGAGAAAAATTCTATTACTATTATCTCCAATTTACAGATAAGGTAACTAAGATGCAGAGCAGTAGAATGGCCTCTCCAGTGGCCCAGGGCCCAGATTCAAACCCAGGCCTGAACTCAGAATTACTAAGAATGAAGTGACAAACAGCCTGACTTCTGCTAACACCTTGGCCTTGACTTATAGCCCCGCAGGCTGCCACCTGCAGGGCCCTCAGACCCTGTGGCCCAGCCCACTGGTTTCTTGCTGACAGAAATCAGGAGATAGGCTCAGGATCCACTCACCTTGATCCCATCTGTAGCGTTATGCACCACGGTGGTTTGTGGCTCCTACGAGAAGAAATGAAAATTACCCTTCTGGCCTTGGGGGTAGACTTACTGATCTTCCCTGAGGGACCCCCACCCCTACCCCAGTACCCTCAGAGACCTCTATGGTGACCACTGAGGAGGCCTGCTCTCCAACCATTCTCACATGACAAAATGTCCTGATTTAACCAGGTCCTAATAGCTGGGGAGCCTCCCATTTAGGAGACAGATGGCTGGTGGAAAAGAGAGGCCAGGAACTTAATGGAAATAGGCACGAGGGAAGCTGTCCCTGATCCTTACTGGTTGAGTTTTCTTTTCTGATGGGACAAGTATGCTGGAGGACCTGTGGGGCTAAGGGCACAGGCTGGGCCCCACCAATACCGTTCATCAAGGCGTATGCAGAAAGCAGGTCAATGGACTAAGTCTTCTCAGAAAGACTCAGGGTGCCCCCTCAGCAAGCTGAGCACAGAGAAGTGCCTGCTTCACCCACCTTCAACCCACCTTCAACCTTCCCCAGAGTTTCTGAACATCACCAAGTCAGGCAGCATGGGAAGCAGAAGGAGTAGCAGGCACAAATACCCCTCCCTCTTTCCTAGTCTTCCCCCTGCTAACTCTACTTGGTCATCATTAGCAGAGGAGGCTCCAAGAGCACACAGTGTCTCTTGGACAAGCCCAGAGGAAACCCAGACAGCACGGGCAGCATGGGGCTCTCCAGAAACCAAGATCAGCACCACCCAGAGGTGGGAAACCCCAGCCCTCCTTCCTGTTCATGGCTTTGCAAAGGAGAGGCTGAGGCAGACTTTATAAGGAGGTCTCCAAGAATAGATGGACTGGTCCCAAGAAAGCTCCTACCCTCTTCTTATGGAAGCAACTCACCTTCCCGGCTCCCACAGCAGACCCACTGGGGGCCCAGCCTGGGGCTGGGAGGTTTAGCTGGGAGCCCTGATCACTTCTCCCTCCCAACACCAAAAGGAGCAAGAGCAGCAGTTCTGCCGTGCAGGAAGGAGCATGATCAAGCGGGACAATGGGAAGGGGCCTATGGGGCAGTACATGAAGCAGCCTGTGCTACAGAGATCAAGAAAGGCAAAGGGCTGAAGAGGCCCTGGGAGGGAGGGCAAGAAGAGGAGGCGGGAAAGAGCAGGAGGCAGCCAGGGGCAGGGGTAGAGAAGCCGTAGTCAGGAGGTACCATGGCCGTCTGCAAGGGCGCGGGCTCTTGGACTGGGCTTACGAGACTGTTTTTGTTGTTGCTCTGTGGCTGAGACAAGAAAACAGATGGTTTAGTTCCTCTAGAGTCACCAAAGCAGCTCAGGTTCAACTCCCGGACCTCCCTTGCCCCCTGGCCTAGAGAAGCTGGGGCTGAGGTGACCTCTGTAACTTTGTGAATGGGAGCAATGATTGGAGACATGATTAAAGGAGAGGAGTGTTTGGAGGAGCCCAGAGGCCTAGCTCTGGAAGGGTCCTCAAGGTGGGACCAGCCCGAGCACTTGTTTTAAAGCATCTCTCCAGAAATCGTTGCTTCTGCCAGGTGTTGTATCACATCACTGCACGACCATAGAAATTCAGGATCTTCTCATTTTACAAGGGGAAAAGGAAGGTGGTTTATAAGAAAGCAGAACAAAATTCAGAAACTCTGGGTCTCCTTTATCTGTGAGCAGACTCCTATTGCCCTTTTAACTTGCCTCTTGCATTTCCTTCCCTTAAAAAACCAGCTTAAAGCCTGATCTGAAAAGAAGAGAACAAGAAGAGAAAGAAAATCCGGCCCGGTAGATGGTATCCAGAGAGGAAAGAGGTGCAATTTGACTTGGCTACAAAAGGCATCTACTTATCAGGATGCATTTTGGAGCCAGGAAGCAGAGATGAAACCATGCTGTTGGCCTTCCTGCCTGGAAACTCTTGGATTTGGTCAGCTGGCAGCGAGGGCAGAGCTCTGAGGGGCAAGTGAATCCAGGGGGAGCTGTGGCTGCTGTCCCAGAACCTAGCCCCCAGGAAGGAGTAGGCTAACGTGCAGCCAACACTGCAACAGCAGAGACCGGAGACCACCAGGATACCCCCTTGTCTTTCAAAATGTTACACTGAGTGGCACAGCATGGGAGGTTGGAGAGCAAGGAAGGAGGCTGATCTCTAAGACAGAGAGTAACACTGATGCTCCCTGCCTCTTACAATCCCCTAACCAGTGGGCTCAGGCTCACTGGGAGTCCCATTGGAGATGCCGATAGCCACTGGGAAGTAGCCTGATACTTGCGAGTTCAACAGGCACAGAGACAAATGCGTGGTTACTGTCTCCAGAGGAGACACATAGAGAAAGATATCCAGACTTTTCTTCTTCTAGCCTGCAGGCCTTTCATAGACCCTTGGACCACACCTGAAGCCATCCACCCTTAGCTTGCTGAGGCATCCCCAAACCCAGGGCTGGGCATGGAACCTCCAACCAGGAACGGAGGGCTCTAAGATGCCACTGGACTCTGAAGGCTGGAGAAGAGGGGTTCCAGGAGTAGTCAGGACATGGATCTAAACTCACATGAGCTCTACTCTCTTCCATTCCCACCAGGAAGAAGCAGAGTCCTCCCAGCTCAGCTGCTGACACTGACCCGCTGTGCGGGGCTGATTGTATAAGGTCGTCATCTTGCCTGCAAAGCCCCGCTGAGATAGACCCTGGCACGGTGCAAGGACTCCAGGGTGTTTGTAAAACCTGCCACATCTGTAGAGGACTGGGATGTCACCCAGGTTACCCCACCCCCAGCTTTAATGGACAGTTTCATAATGATTCCAGCTGCTCTGTTCTTCTTGGTGCCTTAGTCGCAGGAGAAAGATGCGTTTCCTGCTGGTTGTCTTTCAGCTGTTTTCCCTGAGGGCTGGGTGGGAAGAATGAATGTTGGGCACCACTAATGGACACTTTCACAAGGAAAAAGGCCAGGAAAGCAAGGCTCAGAGCCATGAGGCTCCAACCAGTTCCTCTGCCCACCACACAGATGCTCACTGATGGCCTATCTGTAGAAAGTGACTGTTTGTGCCCGGGGAGCAGGGCCTCTCCTCCTGAGTGACCAGTGAATGAGGGTCTCTCCCTGTGCTAGCCACCTGGCCCGAGTCCCTGCCAGGTTTACTTCCTGCCCTGGGAAGCTGGAGGAGTCCAAGCTCCACAGCAGGAGGTGCCATACCACACATCCAATGCCCACTTTTTAGGCCACCAGTGGACCTTGGGCAATGGCCCCCGCCTGGCAGGACAGGCCACACCTGCCCACACAGCACAGACATGCAGTGAGGATGAGTGAAGCACACGCACATGGCAGAATGGATTTGCGTGGCTGGCAGGCGGGCACAGGCAGCATGGAGTGGGCGGATGGGTGGGCAGGCAAGGCTCACCATTAGGTGCACGCTGGAACTCGACTTCCTTTTCTGGACACACCACAGCAAAAGGGAAAGAGAACGGGAAAGAGGAGGTAAGAAGAGAAGCACAGAGACGCTGCAGGTTAGTGCACCAGCATAGGCTCTGCTTCAGGAAAAAAAGAGCAAAAGGGGACCTGGAGTCCAACATCCAAAGGGTTAAGCCAGGCACACAAGGGCCTCCAGACCCTGGGAGAGGAAGAACTTTGCTGTCAGGTTTACAAACACAGATTTAGTACATTTTGACATGTCTCAGCCTTGCTCACAGAAAGCATTTTGAGGAGATTAAGTCGCAATCCGAGAGGGTAAGTAACATTTGCTGTAAATTTACAGGTTTGGCGCTTATAAAGCTGGCTCGCCTATAAGGTTAATTACGTGCTCTCATTACTAAGTCTGCCTGAAATTCAGGTGAGCAGCTCCCAGGTAAGTTAGTAAAAGATACTGTAGGCCACCATCCTCAGATTAGTCACATTTGACTTCTGAACCTCAACCTTCTTTGCTGCGCCCCTAAACTGCTTTCTGGATAACGATGTTGAGCTTTTGAAAATTATCTGACAAATTCTGGCATCCCTTTTTTTAAATCGGTATGGCCACCTTCATTTATAAGATTTCAAAGTTTTGTTGCATTTTGCAATTACTGGGAAATGAAAAAATAGGAGTGCTGGCAATTAAAAGTACAGTGGTCATAAAGACACAGATGTAAACTGTGGGGAATGCTGCGAACAGCAATTCCTCAGCTTTCATCAGCTGCTCATGGACTTTATGTTCAGATGTGAAAAAGGAGCATAGAAAATTAAAATCACATGGAACAGTGAAAGTACATCTCAGAAGACCGTGTCTGAAAGGTGAAAGGTCTGAAAGGTGAAAGGTAGTTAAGAATTTTATAATTAGCTTGCTGTGAGACAGAAGTCCCCTTGGACCATATCTGTGCTGTTTGACTATTGCATATTCATTTAGCAATATCCAAAGAGTGGTTACTGAGGCTGTTCCAGGCCCAGTTACCATGTCAGATAAATATTCCTGCCCTCAAGAGGCTGACGCTCTTGTTTTTTTTGTTGTCAAATTATCCTAACTGAAATATTTTCCTTTGTAGTTCTTAACTAGTCAGGCTTGCCACTGCACCACTGCTGATGTCATCTGTGATGTCACTAGTGCCATCAACACTGCAGCCCACAGACTGGGCAGTCCCCAGAGTCTCTTTAACAGTCCCAGAGAGTTCTCTAGTTAAAGATTGCTGCTGCATGTGTCAGGCAATGTTGACAATCCCATCAAAAGTGGTATTGCCACTGTGCTTAATGTTTTTTGCTTCTTTCTGTCTCATGGTGGTTCTTTGAGGACTTTGATGATCAGGGCAGAAGCAGAAGGCATGACCTCTACCTAGGCCTGTTCTGCACAATCAGTTTCACAGTAATCCTCAGACGCTTCCAATCACCAGTACAAGTTTTTGGAGAGGCCACTGCCAAACTTCTCTGGAGGACAACTCAAGGGGCCGATCTTAGGGACTAGGACAGATGCGGCACCGACTTCCCCACCAGTGCACCTCAAGTATAAGACTATTTTTTTTTAATTTTGTTGTTGTTGTATTACATCCATCCCCTCTTTGCTCCCCTCTGTCCCCCTCCTCAAGTATAAGACTTTGATCTCATTGGGGGTGAACTTTGGTGGCATGGAGGAGGCGGCTGGCATTGGATGAACCTGGATTCAGAGCAACTGAAGAAAGTTGCACCTTTGCCTCCTCCAAGCCAAAAGCCGTAGGACCGTAAAACCCTTCAACTATGTTGGATACCTGACATTCTAGTTTGGAAGACATTTTTGGGAATGTATTTTATTTATATATATATAAGAAGGGGACTACAAGTATTTAAAAGAATGGTCCACAATTTAGAATCAGATCTAAATTTTTAAAAGGCCTATATATAATTAGGACTCTTGTGCATTAACTTTTTATATGTGCCCAAATGAGATTTTCCTTTCAAAATCATCCTTCAAAAAGGCGTTGCCCCTTGCCTTGGCTGGTGGAACAGTGGATAAGGCACAAACCTGTGAACCCAAAGGTTGCTGGTTCGATTCCCAGCCAGGGCACATAACTAGGTTGCAAGCCAGGTCTCCAGCCAGGTACGTAGCTGGAGGCAGGTAAAAGGCAACCATGCATTGATGTCTGTCTCCCTCTCTGCCTCTCTTCCTTCCTCCCTCTGAAAAATGATAAATAAAATCTTTAAAAAAAAAAAAGGAGTTGCCTTACATTCACACTTATCCCTTCCCCTATCCAACTACAATGTTAACACTTCAAAGGAAGGTGGTCCATGTCATATTTATCTTTGTAATCTCCATGGTGCCTAGCAGAATGCCTTACAGTTAGCATATGATCCACAAACTGAGTTGAACTGGGTTTGCTGGCTGGTTTTCACCCAGGCAAAAGCAGATCACAGGTTTCTAATTTGCCCAAAATCAGATCAGTGAAAATTAGTAGGGGCACAAACCAGCCCCAGCCTTGGCTCTCCTGAGTTTCAGGGGCTTGTCCTCAAAGGCAACTGCAGGCTGCTTATACCTGGACCTTGCCTTAGGGAAAGCCCTTTCAGCTGTCTACTTCACTTAATGAGGACTAAGTTTCCACCTCGTAGCTGGCTGCCTTTTTTCTAAACTGTCCTGTATGAAAACTTGAGGCAATCATTTTTCTACTCAAGAATTGATTTCTACTAGGTGAGCAGATTCCTTTCCATTCCCCTTCCTGTCCTTTCAGGGTTTTGCCTTCAGCACACTGAAGCACGGATTAAATACCAGATCACTTCTAAAGAAATCTACCTTGCTTATATTTAAAAATTAAATAGTTATATAAAATTTTAAACCAGAAAGGTTAAGCCTCCTATACATGCTTAAACAACTATTCAAACAGTACTTAAATATTTATCTTTTCTTTCGTTCTTTCCTCCCTCCCTTCCTTCTCTTTCTCCCTCACTACTTCCCTCCCTCCCTCCCTTCCTTCTTTCTTCCTTTTTATAAATATTGGATGGTGGGCGCTGGCTGGTGGCTCAGTGGATAGGCTCCAGCCTGCAACCCCAAAGGTCGCTGGTTCAATTCCCAGTCAGGGCACATAACTAGGTTGCAAGCCAGGTCTCCAGCCAGGTCTCCGGCTGGAGGCAGATGAAAGGCAGCCATACATTGATGTTTCTCTCACTTTCTTCCTCCCTCCCTCCCTTTCTTTCTGAAAAGAATGAATAAAATCTTAAATAAATATCGGATGGCCATTCTGCCCTGAGTCTAGCAGTACACACAAGTAGTCCTCCACTAGGGACCTCTAGGGATCTAAGAGCTTGTGGCTCCTCAAGTCTTATCCTAACAAGTGGCCCTCCCTCTTCCATATACACACACCCTGGGTCACTGGCATCCACACTCTAAGAAACCTAACTAGAACTTGAAGTTTCCAAGTTTAAGACTACAAAGTAGACTAACTGCTCAAATCAATGCTAATATTTGAGCATCTTGTGAAAGCTTCTGGACAGTGAGAAGGAAACCACCCTATGGACCTTCGGCAGCAAGAACTGGGGAAGGAGGAACTCGGAAAGGAGGTGAGGTAAAAGAGATCCAAGGTGCCTACAGCACAGGAGTGGAGCAACTTCACAGGCCTCCCTCACAAGTTAGGTTATCACTTCAACTTTCAGGAGGGCCCAGAAAAGTCGAACCCCACACATCTTACTTTTGTCCAACCACATCATTAAATGTTATGTACTTGTTCCTGATTACAAAAGTACTGCAGCCACATTAAAAGCAATTTGGAAAACCGAAAAGAGGGGGAAAATCACCCATAATCTTAATCACTCTTGCCAACGTTTTTCTTATACAATTTAAAAATACCATCAATAAGCTGTACACAAGTTTATGCTTTACTTTTTATTTACTGATTTTTAGAGAGAGGAAGGGAGGGGGGAGAGAGAGAAGAAAGAAAGAGAAACATCGATTTGTTCTTCCACTTATTTATGCATTCATTGGTTGCTTCTTGTATGTGCTCTGACAGGGGATTGAATCCACAACCTTGGTGTATTGGGACAACATCCCAACCCACTGAGCTTCTGGGCCACTGCTTTACTTTTTAAATAAATTGTATTTTGATTTTTATTTTGATTATCAAAGTAATGCACCATCTAGGTGAAAAATGTTTAAAAATACAGAAAAATGTACAAAAGTTTCCCAAATTCCCATCATCCAGTGAAGTTATTATTAACACTTCAGTGGGTTTCCTTCCAGTTCATTTTTTATCCACATATTATATACTGAATATAATCCATAGTTTTTTTAAAACAAAATTTAGATAGTACAGTATGTACTGCTTTATAGCCCACTTCACATAAAAATTTATCATTATATAATCATGACAATTAATAACTTTGCAAAGGTCTATTAAGGATTTCCCATCATTGTTTAGTCATTGTCTTACTGGCTTTTGAGATCATCTCTAATCTTTTCACAGTTATAAATAATGTCATGATGAACATCTTTCTGTTTTCGCTGTTTCCCTATTTTAAATTATTTCTTTAGGATAAATTCCCAGAAGTAGAACTAAAGAGTAAAAAAAGTAGGAACACTTTTATGGTTTTTAACACATAAAGTGTTTTATAAAAGGTCATTCTGACTTATCCTTAAGAGTCAAAAACAGCACTTTGTCTCAACTTGCATTTCTCTGGTACTAGTGAGGCTCAGCATCCACATTTGTAAGCTAGTTCTACTTCCTCTTTTTCAGATTGTCAGTTCATCTTCTTTGACCATCATCTGCTGGGTTTTAGGGGGGATTCTTATTTTTTAGAGAAAGCTCTTTTGTAAAAAATAGTATTAGCTTGTCCCATAACCCTGGTGTGATTATTTTCCTCAACCAGTCTGTTGCTGGCCTTTTCATTTTAGTTGGTCATTCTTGTCTTAAACACTAGCATCTTAGCCTCTGACCCCACGAAGTCTTTTCTCAAGAATCAAACTCATTTACTGAGCATATCAGGTTGGACACTGGGCTGGGTTCCCCATATATGTTTTCATTTAAAGTAACTAAATGATTCTGTTCATCTAGCCCTCAATCCTGTGTTCCAACACAGGTCCAACATTGTTGCATACCTCTGTTCTTCCCCTGCCTCTTCATTCTTTCTGCATTTCTTTTGTTGATTCTCTTCTTTTCCAGCCCCTTCGTAATAGATAACCCCAAAATTTTGCCCTTATCAAAACTTCAGTTCTTCATTTGTTTTGAATTCATAAGGGAAAGGGGAGTAGTATTAAAATTCAGATTCTACCTTCCAACCAGGGCTTCCTGAATCTGAATTGTAGATCGGACCTCAAAATCTGTATATTTTTAATTAGCTGCTTAGGCTAATCTTACACAGCTGCACCTGATAGTCATCCTTGGAGCCAGCATCTAGAAAGCTCTGCTAGAAACGTGTTCCTTAATGGCTCTTTTAGTCATCTTCTCACCACCATCTCAGCTGTCGCTGGTTTATTTCAGGTTCTACCCTGTGCAATCGCTCCTTGCTTCAGCCATACAGAAAGTACCAAAGTTCCTAGAACCATCATCCTGTTCAAAGTTTCATATCTTCACATGTGTGTTCCCTGTGTGGAGTATCCTTCCTCCTCCCCTTTCCTCCTCAACCTGGCAAAATCCAATTAATCCTTCAAACTCAGCTTATGGGCCAGCTCCTTCAAGAAAATTTTCTATTCTGGCTCTAATGCTTATTTCTGTGCACCCCTAGCACCTGCCTCATGTTACATCTCACGGACCTTAACAGAATGCACCAGACCTGGTGGCTTCCCTGTTTCTTTCCCACTGTGAACATTTAAAGGGTACACTATTGTTGCTGCTTTCCCAATTCCTGAGGCACAGAACTGGTGGAGTAAGTGAACTCATGTGATTCACTCAGACGAACCCCCATTTGCCCCTCTAGTACTGACCTCCTCCCTGGGCTACACCAGGTATTTCTCAGCACCTCTCAAGACCTCTCCACCCAGATCTCCACCTGTCTCTCAATCTCAGTGTGGTCAAAACAAACCTCCTCTTGCCTCCAAGCCAGGCATTCCTTCATATCTACTCCCATTTCTAGCAGAGGTACCACCAGCTCTTTCAATATTCAAGAACTTTGACATTATCGTTGATGGATCCTTTTTAAATCCCCCTTCCTTTGACAAACCCCTGATCAGAGCTAGTATCTAATCAGAGCCTAGCATTCATTAGAATAGCTAGACTAATTAACTCACAGCCAACACCTATTCTGATTGGTTGGTGTCTATGCTCTTCCAGTGGGAATTTTGAATATTAACCCTTTCTATTTATAATCACCTTTGCTTCACCCTGCACCCAGACTATAACAAATCCTAATTGATACCACCACATCTAGTTTCTATACTCTCTGTTCACCCTTTCAAAACCATCACTCTTACAGTAGCTTTGTTGCTCAGTGGCCATTAGCATTTCCTGAGGCCTAACATACAAATTTCCAATTCCTCTGCCCAACCAGACGACCCAACTATAATTTTAACATCCCTCTACCACACACCCCATATTCCAGTTGGGCAGAAAACATCAACATAGATAACAGAACCATAAAAATTCTTTGTTGCTCATTATGGAATACATTCTCATTTTAAAGAAAACACATGTGTACCCTGTGTACTCCCATCCCATTCACTAGAGGCAATTACTAACTGGATTCCAATCTTCCAATATCCGTAAGCTTTCTCTAGTAAGCTCTTTCCCAGAAGTTTCTTGAAAGGAACCAACGCATGTAGAGTCCAGTACCATATACCATTCAGTGCTTAGCTGATTCCAGATGAGTCCATTTTCCTCTTTAATTAACTTTCTAGTTTCCTAATGCTAGATGAAAAAAGCATCACCTCTCATACCCATTATGTGCCCTTAGAACTGAGTGCAGCACGGGGCTGGATAGGTACTTATTAAATACTTTATAAAGGTTGAGTGATTGTAGGTTCTTCCCCAAACAAAAATATGCAAAATTTCTCTCCAATTAAACCAATGACCTTTCCTATCCTGGCTCCACCCATCTAGCCCACAGCCCTGTAACTTAAGTGGGGCAGGGAGGCTGCCAGGCAATCCCAGCTCCATGTCAGCAGGTGTGTGCAGAGCCCAAGCTCCCCTTTGGGGCAGAAGTACACAGAAGCAGGTATGCAAAGAATGAGAGAAAGAGGAAGGAGTGGGGAGAAGGAAATGGGGCACACGTGTATATCTCAGCTGGGAACATAAGATCCCTGGAAAAGACCTAATTTAAACTTTTGCTGGAATTTAAAGGTTTGGCTAATTTCACAGGTTAAAGTTCTCTACCATGGGAAGAATTTGTAGGCTTCAATAGCATGAACTAGCCAATGCCTTAGCCCTAGGACCTTTTCTGACCCCAAAGCAACTTGAAAACCCCTTGGGCCCTGTGAGGACCCCCAGCCACTTCTCCATCTCTATCTTGGCCAAGCAACTTGCACTCGGTTTCCTGCTAGTCCCCACAGGCTCCTCCTAGTCCCTCTTTCCCTGATCCCACAGGAAAAACTCCCTTACCAAATGGGAACGAGTTGTGATAAACCACATCCCTTGCCTGTGTCTGAGGGGCCTATGCCTTGAGAAAGTTTAAGACACATTCATTTAGTGGCATCTGGGCTGGGTTCTGAAGTACTTGGAGATCAGGAAAAACCAAAAGGATAATGAGCCAACCAGACAAACTTTGCTTTCATTTAATAAAAAGGGTTTGTGCTTTAAAAAGGAATAAAAAAAAACAAAACAAAACAAAACAAAATAAAAACCTAAAATGACTAAAAAACCCTGAGAGTCAGCCCTGGGAATGAGGCACCTGTTGGAAGTCAAGCTCAGGATTCAGCTCTAGTGAACTATAATTTGGATCACTTCCTCCGAGCCTTTCCAATCAGCTAGGGTAAGGAGAAACACATCTCCCTTCTGCCCTCTCAGGCCAGTGGAACCTGCTGTTCTGAACACAAAGATTTCTGGTTTAAAGCAGAAAAGCAAGGATAGGCAGATTCCTAGGGAAAGGAGGAACAAGGTGCCAAGAATTCCCAAAAGTGACTACAGGAGAAAGGCCAGTCTGAGGCTAAAAGGGTGGAGACACCTACCTTGACACCGCCATCCGACTTCTTGTTCAAAAGGCTTTTGGCAGCTGTGAAAACAAAGAGGAAAATCAAGTCTCTTGCATTGTACCCTTTCCTCAACCTGACGTCTGGCAGCCGGATCCATAGAGACTGCTGTGTCTGAGAAGGGGGCCAGGAATCTCCAAGACCCCTGAAAGGAAAGCCCTGCTTGGTGGCTCCAAAGCACGAAGGACATCTCAAGCAGCATCAGACCCTCAGGATGGCACCCAAGGATCTCCTCTGTCACGGAAGAGGGCTCAGCAGAAACAGGGACATACTATGCTTAGGAGAAGAAACCACATTCAGTACCAGAGCTGCCTGGGCCATTGGGAACTCTGCCCTCACAGCTTCCACCCAGGCCTGAAAGCAGGGTGCAAGGTGAGGAATCCATCCCTAAATACCATGGGTATTCTCCAGATGGCCAAGCTGGAAGGATGCAAGACATCTCCTGAGCGTTCTCAAGAAACAAGAGTCACAGTTCACGAAGGAGACCAGACGTGAGGACAGACAGACACAGACACAGAGACCAGGACCACCTACAGGAGGGTTTTGCCAGGGGATGAAGCCTTGACTGGGCAGGTCCTCACCAGGTTTGTGGGTCCTGTCTGCCGCCCTTTCGTCAGAGTCTGCTCTCTGAGCCCACTGAGCAGGACTGGCAGAATAACAAGGTGACTGATTCTAGGCAGCACAGGGTGATTGATGCTCAAGGCTGATGAGCTTTGTGAGGGAAGGCTGGTAGCAGAGAGTGGATGGGGGGAGTCTGGGAGGCGCGAGGAGATGGAATCAGCCCAATTGTCTGAT
Source organism: Noctilio leporinus (assembly GCA_004026585.1). Classification (NCBI taxonomy): domain Eukaryota; kingdom Metazoa; phylum Chordata; class Mammalia; order Chiroptera; family Noctilionidae; genus Noctilio; species Noctilio leporinus. The sequence goes on along the minus strand of PVIW01001505.1, from coordinate 160,693 downwards.
CCACTAGACTTCGCTGGGTTTGCATCTTAGTTCTACCACTTGCTGGCTATGTGACCTTGAGTGAGTTAGTTAACCTCTCTGAACCTCAGTCTTGTTTTGTTTTTCAGTTTACAAAATGGGATAAAACAGGGCCTGGGTCACAGGACAGTGATGGGGATCCAATGGGATCATGCGTGAAAAGCACTAAGCAGAGTGCTTGGCACAAAGCAAGTACTCCATGTTAATTGCTGCTACTATTGCTGCTGCCACTCTTGCCTTCAGGTAGTTATTCAGATCCACGCTGGGTCCCATTCCTCTTACAGTGTGAACAGGGGGTCCTTCATCACAAGAATTCTGACCACCCCCAAAATGGCCTTTGGTCCTACTTCCAGTCATGCCAGGATGATTGGAAAATTATGTTTTTAATGTATTTACTACTACGGCTGACCACCTACTGTGTTAAGTGCTTTACATACATCAGAGCTCTCAACTCCAACAAGCCAGCAGAATCACCTGGGGAGCTTTAAAAAAATTGTTTATGTCTATCCCATGTCCGAGGGATTCTGACTTTATTTGTCTGGGGTAGAGTCTCAGGATTTTTTACAAGCTGTCTTGTACAGGCAGGGTGAGAGCCTTCAACATATATGATCTTAATCATCACCATGGTGCTTCATTAGCCCTGCTGAAGAGATGAGAGAACGAAGGCCGGGAGAGCTGATGTGGTGTGGTCAGGGTGTGGCAGGGCTAGGATCCAAACCCAGGGATGCTGTCTCCACAGCTTCTGCACTCTAGAGCCTTTCAGACCGCAGGCCTGGAACGCCAGACTTCACAATTTTGAGGGGTGTGGCTTCCTCTGTGGGGTCTCCCACAGTGCTGTTAAAGCCCAGTCCTAGCATTGCCCAGGAACGTGGCTGGGCCCACCTTTAGCTGCAGCCTCACAAGGAGGCCGAGCTCTCAGGCCATCTGGAGGAAAGCCTCCTGCTGCCCAGCTCCATGTCCCCAGGCTATTGCCTCCTGACAGTTGGCAAGCGCCCAGCATGCATGGCTGGTTAGGGGACTCTGTAACACTAATGCGCTCGCAGGTGCCAAGTTAGGTGGTCCATCCGGCATGCCCATCTCAGCCCGCAAGCAGGGGTCTCGTCTCCCTGGTGAGTGGGCCTGGCATGCTGGCCCTCCTGGTGGGGTGGCAGGGAGCCGAGGCAGGCGGTCGGGGAGGACTCATGCCACGTACCTTGCCCGGCCAGGCCGGCGGCGCTCGCGGCAGGCGAGGCGGGGGCGGAGCTCTGCCTGCCAACTGAGGGGATACAATCTCTCAGTGCACAGAGCTGCCGCAAAGCCTCGGGGGCCAGTCAGCAGCGAGCATGCCCCAGTGCGAGGCGCAGGAACCGCTGGCCGCCCACACGTAGCAGGGTCGGGCGGCGTGGCCAAGCCAGCCAGCTGAGGGAGCGAAGGCTCAGGGGGGAAGGCTGAGGATCAGGTGCGGCCAGCCCTGCAGCAGACTGGGGGCCTGAGAGGACTGGGCTCAGGTGGGGCGCAGGAATGCCATGGCCTGGCAATGGCTTCCACACCTGTCCTGTGACCACCTCAGATGAGGGTGTGCAGGGAAGTGCCTGATTTGCTAAAAGGTGGTGTCCTTTCCGAGGTAGCCCAGCCCTAACTTTAGGCTATGAGGAAACTTGAGCCCCACTCTCCAACCTTCCTCCCTATGGGGCCTAAGTGAGGACATCTTCAGAGGCCCAGAGCAGAGGGCAGCCCTCCCCTGCGGCCACATTCCAAATACAGACTGGCACTCAGGGCCCAGGAAGGGTCCATGGCCCATATGCAGCCAAGTTCACTGATGTTTCACGTCCCTCTGCCCCTTAGAGACAGGTTATTTTCCCTCTTTTAGGCAGACAGCCCATATTTCTCCATGTTCCAAGGGTAAAGATGCCCAAGAAACGAGGCCCCAGAAAGAAAATAATGGCTGCTGAAACAATACATTCTAGAAGCCTTGATCTCACCATCAGCCAGCCCGTCAGAGTTCTGGGTTAAGTAAGCTCCAGCCCTATCTAGGATCAACTCAGAAAACAGCCTAGCTCATTCCTAAAGAAACACACAGGTGACCTTCCTTCTGGATTGTATCTACACACACCTCTTTTTGCAGAAGCTTCTAGAGATAGGCTCTGTCTTCATCTGTCCCAGAGTCTGGGCAAAAGAAGTCATGCTGGAGGGCTCACAGTGTTGTGTTTTTTTGTTTTTTTGACTACTCGGACCCATAGCAAAGTAAATGCAAAGGCCAGATGAGATCTGGGCAGCAAGGACAGGAAACTCTTTTGGGATTAGTGAGGGTGTTTTGTTCTAACAGAGATCAGTTCCCTGAAATGGATGCAGAGAGGTTGATGCAGAGACCTGGGGCCACAGGATGGGACATATGCTATCGATTTCCCAGTAGCCTGTCTTCACGTTTCTTCCACTCAGACAGAGAACAGATCACCATTCTAGCTTCAGCACAAAATGTACCTGAGCGTCCTAAAGAAAGGCTCTTGAACCAAGAAAGTAGAAGCTACAAGCAATTAGAAGGCAAGAAGCATACTGGACTTCAGCTCCATCCCTACTAGGGGCAGCCAACTGTGTCCTCATGCTCCCATTTGTGAGAGGTGAACCCAGAACCACAGCCCTGCCGTCGTGGGTACCCACAGCACACAAAGGAGTGCCAAACCAAGGTTGAGGGGATGGCCTGTGCTGGGACACTCTTCCAGCTCACTCTCCATTCCTGACCCTCCAGGGCCCTGTGGCTCTCACCCAGGCCAGGGCTCAGGAGGCCCTATGTCCTCTCACCTGAGGCTTCCACAGAGCCAGGGCTTTAGGTTCCACAGAACCAACACAGATGAGCCCATCGGGACTCAAGCTCTGGGGAGCAACCTCTTGCAGAGAGGCTGCTACCAGAGCCTCCACACAAGCCCCTCTCCAAGGCAGTGCAGAAGGAAGCAAGGGAGCAAGTCTTGTTATGAGAATGAGAGAAGGGGGGTCTTGAACCAAAACAGTGGGACTGGGGGTCAGGAGAAAAGAAGACCAGGGAGAAAGGAAAGCAGAGAACACTGTCTTCAGTTAGTTCTGACGATAATCTTTCTCACAGAAAAACCACTGTGCTTCCCAACTGGCAGCAAACAATGATGGGAGTGGAGTTGGGGGTAGGAGTAGGTGGGGAGGAGGTGGAGTGTCTTGCATCTAAAAAGAAATTCGAAGTGTGATTTATAAATTACTGGTCCCAACTTTCCTAATACCTCATGCAAATTTAAGCAAGTGCCTTTCCCTCCATCCTGCTAGTCTCTATTTCTTTACTTTTACAGCTAGTATCACAGAGAATATGTTAAGCACAGTTGCTGTAAAAGGTTTAAACATCTGGAGTAATTTCTATTAGTCATCTCTACTTAGACATCATGGCATAGAGATCACCTGGGTCTGCAAATTACTGGTGATGACTAGAAGATTCACTGCATCTCATCTTTCTTTTCCCCAGCACATCCTCCAACACCCCAGGGATGGGCTAAAATCTTAAAGTGCTGAGAGTTCTTCAGAAATTTAAATAAGAATTCCCAGGGACAGGGTCAGTGGGAGACTAGACCGGCTACTCTTTGGGAGATTCTAGGGAAGAGCTCATAAATTTGAACTCTAGTAAATCCCCCTAGAACATCAGGTTATAGGACCCAGCAGTAGTGGGGTCCTCATCACCTTGGTCGAGGTGCTGCCCAAAATACCCAGCACCAGGGTATGGTGATGTCCTGTTCTGACCCACTCACCTCAGTAGAATTAAAATGCTCAGCTGGGAAAACATACCTGAAAAGTTCCTGGAAACAAGCATGGTCGTGAGGATGGCACCCTGGGGAAAGAAGAGGGCCTATGAATTCAATCAGACTCTAAAAACCTATCACCTCATCTCAGGCAGAGGGCAGCTGCTGGCTAGAGCCTGAATATGTACAACTTCCATTGCTCAGCTCTAGCCAGGAGGACAGCTTCCTTCCGTGATGGGGCAGCAGGTGACTGTCAAAAGGTATGATTTCAGCCCTGGCTGGTGGCTCAGTGGACAAGGTGACAGACTGCGAACTCAAAGGTTGCTGGTTCGATTCCCAGCCAGGGCACATAATCAGGTTGTAAGTCAGGTCTCCAGCCAGGTACGTAGCTGGAGGCAGGTGAAAGACAATCATACATGGATGTTTCTTTCCCTCTCTGCCTCCCTCCCCGCTTCCCTTCTCTCCAAAATACCTAAAATTTTTAAAAAGTATGATTTCAAGGAACTAGCAGCCCAGGAGGCAGGACTCACCTTCAGTTTTCTCCGGGCATTGAACTTGCGCAAGCACTCCACAGTCTCCTGACGATGCATCATGGATGCCACCGTGGACCGTTGCTGGAAAGCAGGCAGACAGACCTGTGAGCCCCCAACCAGACTCTTGTTCCCGCACCATAATCCCAGCAATGATGACCATGCACTCAGCCACCCAAATATTTCAGAAGATACAATGAGGTCATAGTTGTGAAAACATTTTTAAAATGAAGTACTACCCAAAACTCAAGGTTATGTAAAGACAAGAATCTGAACATGAGAACACTACAATATTTGAGGAGTGTGCATGACAGAGCACTCTCATCCTCTCTGGGAAACAGAGGTGAAGGACTGAGAAAGTGTCCTGTGTGTGGTAACCCTCACGCATGCGTTCCCTCAGCAGCTGTTACTGAGTTCGACCCCAAGTTCCAGACCCTGAGCAGTGAGTAGAGCCAGGGCTCCTGCTCTCTCTAGAGAACGTTCATTCCTTCCAAAGAACTCCTTTTACCATACCTGACAAGGACCTGAGTCATCAATTGTTTTTATCACTTAAGAGGGGGTTTTTCTTCACTGTGTGACTGCTAACTTCCTTCCTCCTTAAACAGAGGCCACTGGACATGATACACATCGCCTTGATGACTCAGCATTGACCACACAAGAATCAGTTACTACAGAGCAGAGTACAGTGATGCTCTCAGGGACCACTGCAATATATAGGATGGTGGAGAGTGGGGCCCGCAAAATGACCCCCAGAACAAGGTATTTCTCTCTCTCTTTTTTTTTTTTTTACAGAAAGTTTTTTTAGAGAAAGTGAACCATGAAAGGAGTAAGTCAGCTGGGCTGTATGGACTCAGGAAACAAGTTACAGAGGCAAAAATAAAATGGGATTCTTTGGAGCTGAGGAGAAGGCAAAGGTCATGCACCTGGGGAAAAGAAGAGGGGGACAAAAGTGAAGGCATACTCCGTGAGAGAGAGGGTATGGGCAAGGTGTGGGCATGAGAGAGACAGATAGAGAGGGAGGAAGGGAGGGGAAGAGAAAGAGAGGGAGAAGGGGAGAGAGAGAGAACACACCTCTCTAATTCTTTTTTTTTTTTTTAATATAAAAGGTTTTATTTATTATTTTTAGAGAGAACGGAAGAAAGAGAGACAGAAAGGAAGAGAGACATCAATGTATGGTTGCCTTTCACCTGCCTCCAGCTACGGATCTGGCTGGAGACCTGGCTTGCAACCTGGTGCCCTAGCTGGGAAATCGAACAAGTGACCTTTGGGTTCACAGGTTGGCACCTTATTCACTGTGCTACCAGCCAGGGTTCTCTAATTCTTGAGTGACCATTTTAAGTTGCTCACCACCTCTTCCCTGTCGCTGTCTTGGCCAGCCAGCCTGGTGGTGACAACTCCACAAGCACCCTGCACCGTTCCCCACATCCAGGGCCTACTCCCTTTCCTGGTTCCTAAAGCAATTCTCCTAATCTCTCTTATTTCACCTCTTTCTCAAGAGTGTAAACTTCTCCATGAACAAAAAGGAAAACTCATCAAGAAAGAACCTCAACTTCAACAGCCCTACCCTCAGGCAGACTTTGATCCACCTGGGATTCAGTAGCACCATCCCTCATATTCTGTGCTGAGCCCTCACCTGGGCTTGGGAGCCCCTCTCTTGTTCACCTGTTAAATAAAACCTTTTCTTCCTTTCATCCCCATTCGCTCTTCCCTTCACTGAAAACAGGCTACATGTTTCTCTCACTCCACTGACTCTACTGGTAAAATAATAAAACAATGGCCTCTAACTGATCTGAGCCAATGGATTCTTTTGTCTTTATCCTGAACTCTCTGAAGCATCTGGTTACAGATGCTCCCTTACTGAAACCCTTTATTTCTTAGGACCTCCTGCTCCTGCTCCTTGTTCTAAAACAGAAGCTCTCATTCTCAGTCCCGCTTGCAGGCTCCTCTAACTCTGTCATGAAATGTTGAGATTTAGTGGCCATCTTTTCTCTTACACAAAACCACAACAAAAAGATTCAATCAGCAGAGAAGTAATCTCACCTATAGCCTCAACACTACCTATACAGGAATGACTACAACCTGAATTTCCAGGTTTTCACTTCTCTACCCTCTAGAACCATATGTCTAACTACCCACTGAATGTCTCCAGTGGAAGGTTCTTCCTTAGACACCATAATTCAACATGTATGAAACTAAAATCATCATATTTTCTCACAAACTGGCTCCATTATCTGGGTTTCTTCTGGGTTAGTGAAGGGTATAACCCTCTATCAGTTATCAACTCAAAATTTGGCAGTCCCCATAGAACCCTCTCTCTACTCCCCAAATCCACCTGGTTACTAAATTCTTTTGACACTATCTCCCAAATATCTCAAATTTGTCCTCTTCTTGCCATACTGCTCACTGTATCGTTACCCTTAGCTGAGACCTCACCTGGTTTTGCTTAGATAATTACAACAGCTTCCTGGGATCTCTGCCCCTCACCCTCTTTCCTTTCAATTCCATTTTCTTCAGTTTCCAATGTGTTCTTTCTTAATTACAAATGGTTCCCTAAGTTTTCACAATAAAATCTAAACTTCTTAGGTAGAAACTTACATGGGCTTCATTCTCTTGCATTTCTGTAGCCATATCTTCATCTATAACCAAACTGCCACTCCTTAAACTCACTATAATTTCCTGTGGCCTCTCATCCTGGCCCAAATGAGCCTCTTTCTGCAGGTTATCATCCTGAGGGACTCCTAGTCACCTCCCCCATTCAGTAATCCTATTGCCCATCACGGACAGCAGGTGCACCTAGGCACTCATAAGATTCTTTTGTGTACTTGTCAGATTACAGAGTTTGAGTGCCTACCTCTCTAGGTAATCTTTGAGATCTTCGGGGGAAGGGATCATGCCTCATTCATCTCTGTACCTACAGCACCCATATGGTGACTAGCACCAAAGAGGCATTTGATGAACACAGGAATAATATGCATCATGGTTGTCAGAAGGCCTAACTGTAGCAGACTCTCTGCTTTGCTTGAAAGCAGATATTTCAGCTTGATAGAATTGTATGTAAAGAGAGTATGTTGACCTACATTGAAAGCTGGGGGGCGGGGGGTGTCGGGCTCTCCCAAGGTGAGCTTTATGACTAACCTCCAGGGTGCTCTTCTTAATTGCTCAGAGGCCCCTTTTGTTTCTGTTGAGTCTTGGTTACATTTCCATTACAGCTGAAGTCTGAAAATGCACCTTACGTTTGGCAATTCACTTTGGGTCCTACCAGCTGCTTTCTACTGTCAACTATGCAGAGTCTGCAAAGGTTAATCTAAGCTCTCATTTAAGATCAGAACGAAATCACACATGACAAGTGAGTGGGAAGGAGACAGAGGCCAGTTAGCCCCATCTACCTTCCCAAATCCTTCCTGGTGATGCCTGTTGACCCTGAGCCCCCCCAGCTCCCCTCCTTTCTGATGAATCCTTGCTAGGGGCACAAACTAGTTCTTCTCTGCTCATAAAAAAGGATAAGGAGAAGAAAAAAAAAAAAAAAAGGATAAGGAGGATGCTAAGGGCATTTGAGGGCTGACATCCCTCATCTCAGGTGAAGACACTTACGCAGACCCATGGATGCTTAAGAGCCTGGTCAGCTGTGATACGTTTTGCAGGGTTTATGGTTAGCATCTGGTTGATCAAGTTCTTGGCTTCAGGGGTCACCGTGTCCCACTCCGGCGATGGGAACTAAGGAGCAGAAATGGGGAAGAGGGATATGAAAGTTACGAGCCTCCCACCCTGAAAGGTAGGCTCTGTCTTCATCCCAACTCCTGCCAGTGGGATACTCTGTGCTACCTAAAGTTGCATTGCAGAGAATTAGAGAAGCTGTGCAGTACCCCAGCACCTGTGGCTACTTAAAAGACCAGGAAAGGGAGACAGAGCAATCATGGTTAGAATGCCAGAATGGGAGATCAGAGCAGGCAGGGAACTCCAACATCTTCTGGTTGGAGTGATTTCAAGGTGTGCCCAAGGCCCTACTGTAGCGGAGGTAGCTTCCACTCTTCCCGTCCCTATGTTACCCAGCACATCACACCTCTGTGCCCAAGGGCTTCAGTGGGCTCCTTGATTTTACAGATACTAAGAATGACTGTACAAAAAAGTGGCTCCCTAGGACAGTGGGTGGCAAGAATTGCATGCCTATCCCTGGGCCCTCAAAGTCCCCAATCCTCCTCGTATCCCACACCCTCCCTTGGACAGAGCCCACGGAGTGCTTACATCATAGGCTCCAGCTTTGATCTGCTGATATAGCTTGTGTTGATCCTCATCCCAGAAGGGAGGGTATCCCACCAGAAGAATATAAAGGATGACTCCTAGGAGATAGAACACAAGTCACTGGGGTGAGTTACCTACTTACTGAGAAACTGAGAAAGGCCACACAGGGCTCAGAGCCACCCAGGAGGTCAAGGGCCATATCAGAGATAAAAATGGACACCAGCCACTTTTAACTGCTGTGCCATTAGCCCGTCATGCTATGTTTCAATCCCCATGCCACTAAACCACATCAGGGACTTCTTTAGGCAAAACACGTCCCCTAAGGCATGGACAAATCCCTCTTTCAGGAGGACGGCGTAGAATACATCAAATACTTAGGGAGGAGAGTGTGATGGAACAGCCATCCCAGGAGCACTAGAGCAAATGTCATGGTTTCACATACGCCAGACACTTGCGGGACCGCAAAGAACAGGGATGCCTTTTTCTTCCCACCACTCAAAGTCGAGGGCCCTTAACACCAAAAAGCTGAGAGTGTGGAATGGGCTTACCGCAGGCCCAGATATCCACAGGCTTTCCATAGGGATCTTTCCTCAAGACCTCAGGGGACAAGTAACCTGGGGTGCCAGCAAAACCTGTAGCAGAAAAGAGGGCAGAGGCACACTGAACCACTTTCTCTCTCATTTAGTCCACAGCAGCCATTTTCCCCAAGTCCCTTTTCACTTCTGATGCTTTTGCTACATAAGCAGTCAGCACGTGGGCAGCAAGAAAGGACAGGCTCTGCTTCTTGTCATGCCTGGAATCTAAACCACAGGGCAAGTCCAAGTGCCTACCAAGAACTCCCAGTACTCCCCAGAGGCAAGACCACAGTGCTGACAACAGCTCAGCTCACTGCAGTGGGTTCCATAGGGCCTGTGGGGAGCTCTGCACCCTCCCTCTTCCCCAGTCTCTGTGGGGGGCCAGGACCTTTAAGGGTCTGGCTTCTAGTTCTGAAAGAGGAAGGCAGATCAGGAAGAGGAGGAAGGGTGGGGGCTGCATTACAGGAAGATAGGGCCACTCTTACCAAACCAAGCCTGCTGCTCTCCCTGTACTTCAATGGCTAGGCCAAAATCAGCCAGCTTGACTGCAGCACCCTTGCATTTACTCGCCAGTAGCAGGTTCTCAGGCTGTATGAGGAAAAGACAGAACCTTGTGAGGTCCCCACCCCTAGGCCCAGAGGAAGCCTACATTTGGTGGACCCCAGCAGTACCACCATCTGGCACTAGGTGGCAATAACACCCCACAAGCAGGAGGCAAATGGGGAGTCTGAGTAAGTACCTTCAGGTCTCGGTGTACAATGTCGTGCTGGTGGATGTGGTTAACACTCTCCAGAATCTGATGTATACAGTGGCTGCAAAAGCAGAAGAAAGAGAAATGTCAGTGGATGGTTAAACCACCTCATTCACAGCCACATGCTGTGGACTAACTCTGGTTCATGGGTTCACAGAAAAACCATGGTAAGTTAGAACCTCAGACTTCAGACATCATCTAGTTCAACCTATTTTACAGAAGAAACTGAGTCCTGGTCAGATTAAGTGGTTTGTCCAGAGTCTCCCACTAGATAATGGCAAAGGTGCGACCAGAACAGGGTTCACCAACGTCCACCATGCCTCCTGAGGCTCTAATGGCCCAACACAACCCACTTTGTTTCCAAGACATTAAAGACATCCCAGACTCCTGAGAAGGGGAAGCCACACAACCTCTTCCTTTCTTCTCTTTCCCATATAGTAGCTCTGTTCTAGGTGAAGCTTGTGGTGATGATTTAGGCAGGAGAGTCCAACTAAACCTAAATTATTTTGGGGTGGGTACACTCATGTTCATTTAAACATGTACTGAGCGCCTTCACGCATTGTGCCTGGCACCGCACAAGGTATAATGATGAATGAGACGCAGCGCCTACCCTGTCATCTAGTAGGGGAGATAAAATGAGTACACAGACGCCTTTAAAAAACAATGTAATACTTAAGAAGGGTCCACTCAGGGTACAGAAAGAGCATTTCTTTACTCTCTTTGTTTTCTTAAATTGTTTGTATCCTCACCTGAGGACATGCTTAATTGATTTTTATAAGAGGGAAGGGAAGGAGACAGAGGGAGAGAAACATGAATGTGAGAAACATTGATCAGCTACCTCTTGTATGCACCCCAACAGGGAGGGACTCAAACCCACAACCTAGGCATGTGCCCTGACTGGGAATCAAACCTATGACCCTTCAGTTCATGGGATAACACTGGTTAGGGTCCTATGATTTTGCCTAGAAAAAGACAAATGACAAAGAATTCACATGGATTCTTGAATTAGGCTACCCAACTTCCAAGCCACCCTGCCCCTCAGTCAGACTCTTGGCAGAGTGTTGACTGTCTAGAGTAGCAGTGAAAACCAGGAGACAACTTGCCTCCCCAGGGGCATTTGGCAATGCCTGGAGACATTTCTGGTTGTCACAACTGAGGGGGCTGCTGGCATCTAGTGGGTAGAGGCCAGGGATGCTTTTAACCCTCTACAATGTTCAGGATGGAGTAGGGTGTCTCGCAACAAAAAATTATCCGGTCCAAAATATCAGTACTGCTGAGACTCAAGAACCCCAGCCTAGAGAATGGAGCCCAAGCCGGAAGATACTACCAGGTACGTGGAACAGGCTTGCAATGTCCAGGGGTACTAGGCTAGTGGCCTGGACTTACTTCCCCTTCCTTAAAATCTGATACTGGGGCCTCCACAAGAGCCAAAGGTGTATGAGGCTCTGGCCTCCCTTCAGGGTACAGCCTAAGAGTAGGCCAAAGAGACTTTAAGACCGAGCTGAAGAGGCGAGTCTCCACAGAAATGTATAATTAGAACAGAGCCAGGCTAGCAGGGAGAGCCTTCTGGCCAAAAATGGCAAAAGTGCGAAGTGTCCCAGCAGAGGCAAGCCAAGCCCACTGGTACAGTCACACACCCCCACCTCCCGCCCCAGTCTCCCTCCTCCCTGCCACACTCCCTGAGCTATCACCACCTCCTCCCACCCCACAGCCTGGTCCTCCCCTGCTGGCACTGGAATTCATCTCCCCGCTTGAGAGTTTTTCCTGAGGCTGAAGCATCTGAAGTTGATCAGCCAACATTGGCGTCTCAGTTGAGAAACTGGTAAGGAAGCTGTGCTCCCCCACCCTCCAGAAGCAGCCAGAGCCCCCACATGTGCCAGAGAAGCTGCAGGCAGGATGATCAAAACCAGGTTGTAAGGACATCACCCTCAGAGAAAATGCAGACTGGGGAGGAGCAGAGGCAGGGATGGCAGGCCAAGCGCGCCCAGAGCTGTGGTGTGGGAGGAATTCTGCTGTGTCACATGAAGGAGCTGCCAGGGCTTCCATGGAGGCCTGGGGCCAAGAGGTGTGGCAGAGGAATGGTCCTCTGGCCAGAGGGGCCCCACATCAGGACTGGTCACAGTGGTCAAAAGACAACATGATGAAGGCTGAAATCTCCCCAAAAGGTTCCTGGATGGGTGATTAACCCTTTGGGACATAAACCATACTTCGCCATCCCTGGATCATCCCCAGAATGCCTTATGCTGGGTAGAATTTGTCAAAGGGAAAAAATGGGATAGGGAGGGCGCTTGGGTATGCCTGCAAGTACATGGTGGTACAAAGGAAAGATATTCCCGGGGTGATGGGGTAAAGGAGAACTTTAAGAACTTTGCAAAGAAAAAAAAGAACTGATCTGCAAGTGTTGCATTTTTAACTTTGTATCACCCACAGAAAGCAACTGGAGTCCGGCTCTATAGAATCTTTGTCCAGACACAAGCTCTTCTCCAAAGACTGTTTGAACAGACACAATGCCTGGTCCCCCAAGATGACCGAGACTCACACTTGAACTATAGAGGCCTCATCTCACCTGGCATCAGCTTCACTGTAGTATTCTCTGGCCACGATGTCTTCAAATAACTCTCCACCAGTAACACTGCAACCAATAGACAAAGAAGGTCAAAGAAGGCAGGCCAGCTGGCCAACCCCAGCATCCAAGAGGTAGCTGCTCATACTATAAAAGAACAGCTTTTAAAGAAATCCTGACTCTGAACGTACTTCATCTGAGAGTCCAGAACACACTCAATCCTTCAATGACATGGGGTTTCTCCTTAGGGTAACATGGGCACTCCTTTCCTCTTGCACATTTGTTTTTATAATCTACATATGGCTAATACTCACGCAAAGATGAATATATAGGGATCTACAAGAAAATAACTGACCTACTCAGAAAGTCATAGATTTGAGACCAACATACACACTAAGATATAGCTGCCCCAAAAGAACACACCTACTAGCCTTGACTGGTAGTACAGTGGATAAGGTGCCGGCCTACGAACCCAAAGGTTGCTGGTTCGATTCCCAGCCAGGGCACATAACCAGGTTGCAAACCTGGTCTCCAGCCAGGTCTATTGCTGGAGGCAGGTGAAAAGCAACTGTACATTGATGTCTCTCTCCCGTCCCCTCTTTCTAAAAACCATAAAATAAAATCTTTAAAAAAAAGAAAAAAAAACACACCTACTACTTGAAGAGTAATGAGACTAAGGACAGAGCCTCAACCCTGAAAATACCCAAGAGGCATTTCCAGGAGGTAAAGAGTCACTTTTAAGATATTAAACCACAACCAAAGTGGATGAGAGACTAACTGGAACCCAGTTTACAATAAAAGCTACCTTCAAGTTCTCAGAATGTTTAAGGTCAGGTAAACAGCTGTATTCTGTTTCTCTGCCAAGGACAACACACCAAGAAACAAGAAGAAAGCATCTGCAGCAGGGGTGCTGCTGAACAGAATGCGACAGCAATGCCATTGGGAGGTTTGGAGCCCGGGGGAGACGCTGAGTGAGTGAGTAATGATATCCCCTCAGCAACATGCCCCTTACCAGAGTAAGTTCAAAATCAAATACTTCTCCTCGGGCAAAGGACAGAGACACCTGACAGAGGCTGAAGACCTAGTTTAGGCCTTTTTCTGAGCTTTCACTTAGAACTAGCTGAAGGGAAAGGCCCCCACACCCTCATAAAGTGGCACTTACAGGTCAAACACGAGGTAGTGAAACCCTTCTTCAGAAATACTGTCATGGAGGCGCACTGCAAGAGAGGAGATGTGACAGACATTAACAGAGAGAAAACTTGGAAATCCTCTCCCTCTCCTCCTCAGCAGCCCCACACCTGCCCCACCCTGTCAGCCTCATGGGGTGTGCTGTCTCCTGAAGGAGTAGTACTGAGAAGTGGCAGTGCGCTGGCACTCCTCAATCCATGGTTATGCAGCTGAAGAACTGAGAGACAACCAGACCCTCGGGTCAGAGCTCCGGTCGCCACCTCCAACTGCCTCAGGTACAGGCAAGAGAGAGAAGCTTCGTGGCCAAGACAGAGAAGGAGGAAGCTTCCCAGAGAGGCTAGTCCCAGAGAAGATAGCTCTGGGATATGTGTCATAGCGTAACGCAGAGAAGCAGTAGTGACGCTGACCACAGGGACAGAGAATGACAAGATGGGGGAGCCCAAGAGCTCTTTCAGAGGAGTAAATGGGAACAGAAGACTTAGAGGGAGGGAAGACATCGGAGAAGCAGAGCCCAGCAGAAGGGCACATGGAGTGAGACTGATAGATGGTAAGCATGGGAGGCAATACACAAGTTCAGGGAAAAACAACAACTGTTATATTAAGTGCAGATTATGTGCCAGACCTTGTGTAAGCCTTTTTACATACATTACTGATTCTATAGGATTTATTGAGCATGTACCACGTTCCAGAACCTGTGCTAGGTGGGTTAGAGATTTAGGAAGGACATAGTGCCTGCCTTCAAGGAATTATTTATTCCTGACGACCACCATGAGAGATGAGTATTACTGCCATTCTACAGATGAGGACACTGGAGGTTCAGGGACATAGAGTATCTTACCAAGGGCCAAAGATGTGGTGGGTTAACGTGAATCTAGCTCTATCTGTCTCCAAAGGCTGGTCTACACCGCTGCTTCCTACAAGACATATGAAGGGGCCCACACACCCAGGCAATAAAGTAATGAAGCTGGGGAAAGACCATGCACAAATGTACCTACAAAAGTATCACAGATGAAAGCCCTGGCTGGTAGCACAGTGGTTAAGGTGCCGGCCTGCGAACCCAAAGGTCGCAGGTTCGATTCCCCAGCCAGGGCACATAACCAGGTTGCAAGCCAGGCCTCCAGTCAGGTCTGTGGCTGGAGGCAGGTGAAACGCAACCATACATTGATGTCTCTCTCCCTCTCTGCCTCTCTCCCTTCCCCTCTTTCTAAAAATAATGAAATAAAATCTTGAAGAAAAAAAAAAAAAAAAAGGTATCACAGATGGGGCTGGGAGGCCACTGCATGAAGCCGACTATGGCGACTCACAAACTGCAGAAGGCTGGCGAGCAGAATCCTTTCCCTCTCCCTGCCTCCACAGCTCTTGGGCAAAAAAACAACCGAATGTCTTCTGAGATCTTCTCCTCAAGCTTCTGCCCACAAAGCCAGCTCTGGGTTAAATGCCAAACTCTGAGCATCATTCTAATGCAAACACAACCTGATGCTTTGGCTAACAGTCCAGCTGTTCCTGTCCGTTTCCTCACCTGAACTCTCTTGATGGAAAACCTCAGTACCAAAGGGCTCCCTCTGTTTGACCTTGGCCCCAAACCCCCAGCAGTTTCAGGAGTAGCTCGAAGAGCACTTCAGGAATGGCCTGACACCAAACCAACCAGTGAGGTTCTTGGCTACGAAGAAATCACCATTTCTCTTCCTTGGTGTGGCCCGGGGTTGCCAACTGCCCCAAATGACAGTTTCCATTTCTGGCATCAGAGCATTTCATCAGGGCTGAAGTGCTTCCCCGCATCCCCTCCCACCAAAGTACGATCAGCCAGAACATAAAATACAGGCACTAAGCCACCACCAGAGCTCCATGGTTCTCCTCACTTGACAAATAAGGACTCAGGCCTGCCAGGGTTTGACCCAGGGCCTAACGACTGTTTACACTTCCTACTGCCAACCTTATTTGATCTGATCTAGTTAGTTACTCAACCCCAAGTTCCATTCCAAACTGAGTATTTCTGTGATTTACCAACGGGATCAAAGGCAGGTAGTATTTCTAAAATCACTCCTCAAACAGTTCTCATTTGTCTGCGGGCAAACAAACTCCGCTCCTCTAGGCTTGCTGGTGACAGAAGGAAGACGATACAGCCAGATCTCTGCCTCCTTCCCACTCTTAACTAATCCAGGCTCCCTGATGTGGGCCCCCCCCAAAGCCCTGCCAACACCCTCCTCACTGGGCTTCTCTGGCCCAAGTCATAGCTGCATGCTGAGTCCTGCTGTGGTTGCGGTTCCCTTGTTTCCAAAAGGTCTTTCCATTTAATTAAAATTTTGCTATTAAAAAGCACTAAAAAAACAAAACACTAAAGTGTGTAAGACAAATAATCCCCTGGAAATCAGCTGTCCCAGAAGTTAAAAACCAGCTTCACAAGGGAGGTGACTAACAGCAAGAGGGTGGTGAGCTCACAGGACAGCAGGTCCGATGCTAACAACCACGCTTGGCGAGTCCTGCCACCTACCCTGCCAACCCCCCATCCCAACCCACAGTACAGCAGGGCTGAGAACAGGGCAGAAAGTGCAGGCACCCATGCCTGTGCCCAGACAGGGAGTCACCGGCACCTGCCCTTGGTCCCACAGAGCCCAGGTGGGAGGAGGCCAGCTAAGGAATCAGGAGGAGGACTCACCCTCGCAGGCCACCCATCCTGGAGAACAGCTTTGGTGTGGGAGCCACCATGACAAGGAGGGACAAGTATGGAAGGCTCATATCTGAAGAAGACGGCTTTCCTTTTAGCTTTTACATTTGTAATGAAAATTAACAGGGAACTAAGATAAGAGGAAAACCTTGACTGCACCACTCTAAGAGCCTACTTAGGAGATCCTGAATAATAATAATCCAAAGCATCAAAGTTAACACTTACTTGAGCTGCTTCCATGTCCCAGGCATTGTGCCAAGTGCTTTACACATGTTATTTCATTTAACTCTCATATTAACTCTGTGAGATAGGTACTTCTATTACTCTCATCTAACAGAGAGAAAACTGAGGCTCCGAACAAAGTCACACAAGCTCATACCAAGTGGCAGAACTGAGACTTGAAGCCAAAACAAACTGACATCAAGATCCTTGATACTGCAGAATTGCCCATTAGGGAGTCACTCTCCATTCTCTTAGTCAAAGGAGCTCCAACCTGTCCCCACTAGCCTGGCCATTCTGATTCACTCGTCAACGTCCATTCGGCACCTACTATGAAGCAAGCGTGGCTGTACATGTCACAAATTCAGCTGTGAGCACGAGAAACCCTGCCTTGCCACTGCAGAACTTCCAGGTGAATGGGGAAGACAGACTTTAAACCAGCACTTACACAAACATGTGATTAACCACTACGGGGCTGTAAAGGAGAAGTAAGGGATGTTATGGATGCATGCAACAGAATAATCTGACCCCTAGCCCGTCCCACAGTAATGAGAAGGCATGAAGACCAAGGAAGATCAGACCAAGGAAGACCTGGGGTAAGAAGTATAAAGTGTTTAATACAATAGATTACAACAATAAGCCTAATTATTATTCTTTACAATCTGTAGAAGGAAAAACAGGACAGAAAACACCCAAATACTTTCACTTGATGTTTCATATCTTCAAGGACTTACAAAGCCACAACCCAAATATTGCAGCTATTAAAACCACCCACCAATATGCCATATTTTAACTAACAAATCATGGTCAAAAGCACTAAAAAAAAGTATCCCTGCTGCCCTGGCTGGTGTGGCTCAGTGGAGTGAACACCAGCCTGTGAACCAAAAGGTCACTGGTTCGATTCCCAGTCAGGGCACATGCCTGGGTTGCCAGCCAGTTTCCCCAGTTGGGGGAGTGCAAGAGGCAGCTGACTGATGTGTCTCTCACACATTGATGTTTCTCTCCCTCCCTTTCTCCCTCCGTGCCCCTCATCTCTAAAAAATAGATTATCTTTTTTTTTTTTTTTTTTTAAAGTATCACTGTTAATGTTTGCAACAAAAGCACAGTAGGAAGGAGGTCCTGTTCCTTGGGGGCTGGTAGGGGACTGAGGATGCCCCCCCTACTAGAATAGTGGGTAGGGATTTAGGAGCTATTCAGTTGAGATGCAATATTTCCATCTTTTCCTTTTCAATTATTTTTGCTACACTTTGGGTCCTGGGCCCAAAGGCAGCCTGGTTTGAATAGCTCATGAACTGAGTTAGGGCCGGGGGTATAGGACAGATCACCTCTGGAAGTTAGAATCTGTTTTCATCTCCCTTTATTTCCTAGGCCTCCTTTTCTCACTGAACCCTTTAGCAACAACTCCACAGAGGTACATGTGGCAAAAAAAAAACGTGCCAAATGTCATAGCTACTAACCAACAAATCCCCAATTCAAAGTTGGACTTGATGCCAAAGCCACAGACCTTTGCTTCTCCACATACATGGCCCACAGACCAGCACTGTGAGCATCACTTGGAGATGCAAGGAAGACCTAATGAATCAGACCTGAATTTTAACGTGATTCCTAGGTGATCCACAAGCAAATAAAAGCTTGAGAAGTACTGCTCTAAACCACAAGGCTAGGCTATGATGGAAACTACTGGGGCAGCTCAGCACGACAAAGGAAGACAGAGTCTATTCATCTGAGGAATTTAGAGCAGGGAGCAAGCAGATCATAGGTGGAACACAGTCCATTCAAACTTTAGATGATTAGCACCTCTGCTGTCTCCTCTTAACTCCACACTTCTGGACACTCTCCTAGGGTTGTTTTAGGTTCTGCAGTACATCTCATAACCAATAGGCTTTAAAAAATTAATAGACTTTATTTTTTAGAGCATTTGGGTTCACAGCAAAACTGAGCAGACAGTACACAGAGCTCCCACATACCCTCTGTCCCCACATATGCACTACCTCCCCCACTATCCACATCCCCCACCAAAGTGGTACAACTGTTAAAATTGATGAACCTAATAAGGCATCGTCATCACCCAGAGTCCATAGTTCACCTTAGGGTCCACTCATCCAACAGGCTTTTTACTCTTGGGACAGAATATCTATTAGGGAATAACGCTGGGGATGCCTGGCTCCTTGTCTCAAATTCCCTTCTGAATAGACAGCAACCAGAATTTGACCATAAGCTCTTTGCTCTCAGCTTCCTCAACTATGCACCACTCTTGGCTGATCCACTGGTATCCCTGTGGGATGAAGTTAAAGAGGCTGGTGCCAAAAGGGCCACAGCTCTAAAGGATGGAGGAGTGGGGAGATGTGAAGAATAGTGAATTAGGGGGGAAAACTGCCTCCTCTCCTGCCACAAGCCAGGTCAGGATCCATGGCAACCCCAGCCTCCTGGACAGATAGCTCTACCACAGCTCCTGCAGCCCTGGTTCCCAGCGGAAGCCAGACAGCCTAGCCAGCCAGCTCTCCCCGGGTACAGTTCTGGCTCACCCTTTCCTCTCCCTGGCCTTGATCACAGAACAGGGCCTCAGACCAACATCCCTCAAGTTCTGGGAGCAGTCATGAAATGGAAGCAAAATTCTAGGCAATCAGGTGCTGAGAAATGAGTATGACTTGCCTGGCCTTGCCTGGGTCTTGCAGTCTCCCTAACAGGGCAGGTGGCTAAGGTGGATGGTCTCTCCATCTGCCTTGATTCTGAATCGGGGGCTGGTGGTACAAAGAAAGGGCTACCAAACCAAGTAAGGTCTAAAAGGTAAAAAAGTATGTGTTTACGTAATTTCTAGAAATAAAGTTTTTAAAAGGTTAGAGCTTTTTTTTCTGTTAGAATCCCATTTTTTGTCCTCTCTGGTTGTTTCCCAGTTGTCTTTATCCTGCCCCGACCATTCTGCGGTCAACCACGCCTGTACTGCAGGAGACCACGAGGACCTGGTTCTGCCTCCAGCCTCACCTCCCTTACCCTTCATTCTCCTTCCTCCATGAGGATAATTCATCACTGTTCTATGCGTTGGTCACAAGGAGCAAAACGAAAGAAAATTGCTAACCTCAGACCCCGAGACCAGGAACTAGAACACCAAAACACTTCTCTGTGCTTGTGAATGGCTTTAATTACCCACATGTTTTTTGTTCCTGGTCTAGAACTTCTAGGCCAGAGGTCACAAACTCACAAAGCCTCCAGGCACCACACAGGCGGTGCTAAGATGACATAGCAGGGAGTGGCAAGGACGGTGGCCAGTGGGCCTCCACTGCCCAGCCCCAACCATTCTGTCCATGCACAGAAGCTTCTGGTTTGAAAGACTGGGAAATAAGACATTTTTCCAGAATGTAAAATCTCATTTTTTTAAAAAATGGTTCTATTCACTATTTCCAGAGAGAAGGGCAGGGAGGGAGGAAGAAAGGGAGAGAAACATCAATGTACGGTCGCCTTTCACCTGCCTTCAGCTACAGATTTGGCTGGACACCCAGCTTATAACCTGGTTATGTGCCCTGATTGGGAATCGAACCAGTGACCTTTGAGTTTGCAGCCTGGCACCTATCCACTGAGCCACCAGCCAGGGCTTTAAAATCTCATTTTTAAATACTGACTGGCAAGTAATAAAAGTATTTTTAGACCACCCAGCCAGCCAAACTGAATATGCCTGAATTTGTGACTGCTGTTCAGGGTATTCCTTTTTGTTGTGTCTCTCCTACGCTGGTCCCCACCATGCTGTTTTCATGTATGAGTCTAAGTTCAAAAGATCACCCAGGAACCCCAGTAGTTCTAAGCCCAGGACTGGTCGACTGAGAGCTGTTGGCTCTGTGGAACACACTGCACCAGGCAGAGCTGAGCACTTGAGCACTGCCTTTGCCAATCTGCTTCGGGTGTAATCCAAGCTTCTGATTGCGATCTATAAAGCCCTGCATGGTTGGGGTTCTGGTTACCTCAGAGTTGCTTCTCTCCCCTTGGGCTGGAGTACGACCTCAGCTCTCCCACATAAATAGCTCACGTGAAGAATTCTAGCCCGAGGTCTGGGAAGTCAACGGCTGAGTAGCTCTGGAGGAAGCATCAAGATTCAGCAAGTTGCCTCGCAGCCCTGGCTGCCTGAAGAGGAGAGCGGGTGGCCTCTGGGGCACTGAGGGAGCCCCGACATTTAGGCCATGCCCGAGGAGCACAGAACACATGTTGTTTTCTTGTGATGACTCGGGGTTTTTAGGGAGAACCTAGGAGAGGATCCTTTCTCTGCCTCCAGTCAAGACTGGGGTTTCTGCTCAGACCCTGCAGCCAGCCCAGTTTTTACCCTCCCCGCAAAAAGCACCAAATCAGGGCCAACGCTTTTGGCAAAGACTATTTCAGCTGAACAATGTAAAAACTGAGCCGGAGTGGGTAGTGGCAGGCAAACCTCCTCAGGCTTTAGAACAAGCAACAATGTGCTCTTGTCCCCCAAGTCAGGGTGGGAGCAGGGAGAAATCCTCTTCATTTTTTCCTCCTTTCCCATCTGAGTGGCTCCTGCCATCCCTTCTCCAGAGAAGCCAGGCGGGTGGGCAGCTTGCTTTCCTGGCTCTGGGGAACACAAACAGGAGCACCATGGAAACCCCCAGAGTGTGCACGACACTGCAACAGGAACAAAACTCTTTCAAGTCCAGAAACAAAATCCGGACCCTCTTATGATGGTCATGGTGATCCCCTGGGGAGGGATTCTGGTGGGCTACTAGCCCAGAACCTCACACGCTGAGGACCCTGGACCTCAGCCCAAAGACAGAAGGAGGAGGAAAGAAAGGGTGTCTGAAACCTGTTCCAATACCTCACATCCCAGCCCTGAAATGGCACTGTAGGCATGAAGACACCTAGGTTTCAAAACTAGAAGGTTGCAGGATTCTGAGCAAGACACAGCCGCTTCCCTGCTTAGAAAAAATAAGACACCAGGAGCAAAGGTCCAGGGACAGAAGTAGTTCCTTATACAAAAGCAGTGGATCTCTGTTCTCCACCCACTGCTACTAAACGCCCAAGAAATACTCTATACAAGCACACTTACCAATGTTTGGATGTTTCAAAAGTCGGCATATCCGGGCCTCACGTTCTAGTTTCTGGTGATCTAAAAGCAGAGGAGAGAAACCAAAAGTCATCAACCAGCCTGTCTCCTTGTGGCAGCCTGGCTACTCATACTTCTTTAATTCTTAGGCACCAACTATGCACTTTTTACAATTTGCTGAATTTATGCAGCAAGCCACAGCAATCCTGGAGACATATTATTACCACCATTTCTAGATGAGGAAATGCCTTAGCAAAGCACCTCAAACTAGTGAGTGGCAGAGCCAGGACGTGAATCTAGGTCTTTAACTAAATTCTGGTACTTTCTCTACTATTGCATGGATTTCATTGGGCCAGGGTGTCCAAAATCTCTTTTTCATTAAAAATACTAAAAGGAGAGCCCTGGCTGGTGGCTCAGTGGATAGGCGCTGGCCTGTGAACCCAAAGGTTGCTGGTTCAATTCCCCAGCCAGGGCACATAACCAGGTTGCAAGCCAGGTCTCCTGCTAGGTCTGTAGCTGGAGGCAGGTGAAAGGCAACCATACATTGATGTCTCTCTCCCTCTCTGCCTCTCTCCCTTCCCTGCCTCTGAAAATAATAAATAAAATATTTTTTAAAATACTGAAAGGAGCTAAGTTTTATTGAACACCTGCTATATAACCAGGCACTGTGCTGGGAGTTTTGCATCTATTCTCTGAGTCCTCATAGCAACCTGAAAACATAATGGTGCTGACAACAAAGATGATGATGATTTGAAAAAATAGCAACAGGTAACATTTATTAAGAGCTAACTTCTATACCAGGCAGATACATCTTTTAATTTATCCTCGTAACAACTCTAATGAGGTTAATACTATTATGATACCCACTTTACACAAAACTACTTGCCCTCAAGATCTTCTTGGCCTCTTGGCCACCCACTGCTGGGCCACTCAGCCCCTGGGATCAATCTACTTTGGTGAAATGACCAGAATGCAAGAGTCCCCAGATCGAAGCAAGCTGCACTGGCTGATTCCTTCCATGGGAAGGCGGAGCTCCAGGCAGTAGATAAAGAGGATCCGTCTCTCCACTCCCTAGCTCTGCTTGCCAGAACTCTCCCCAGAGTTTTCTCCTTCACAAGGTTTTCCCTGTTCCTCTTAGTAGACATCACTTCCCTCTCCAACGATAACCCACCCCTTATCTCCCACTGAATCTCTTACAATTCTCACATCATATGTTACATCAGTTATTTTTCTATCACAAACTCTCCAAAGGGTGAGGCCTTTCTCAGTGGTATTTTCTAGAATTCCTCCCATAATAGGGGCTTCATGAGGGTTTATCAATAACATCAACAACAGTAGTAATAACTACTATTCACTAAACCTTTACTATATGCCAGGCAGCAGCATGGGTTATCTTATTTCATCCTCACAGAAATCCTACAAGGTAGGGGGTCTGATTAGCTCCATTACATTACAAATGAGGAAACAGAGACTTAAACAGTTAAAGTAACTTCCCAAGGTCACGGAGGCAGTGGATGCAGGTGGTCTGAACCTGGTCACCTCTTTCTCTATTGCTGTACTATGATAACCTGATGAAGGAAAGTAACAGCATCAAGTAAAGACTCCAGGCTTTGGGAGAGGCAGGGGGGTCACAGTCCATTTTCACTCCAACATCTCTAGGCTCCAGTAGATGCCTTTACATCCACACCTGCCAAGCAATTCCTGCCATTTCTCTCTAGGGGCTTGTGCCCACCCGACCTCTATCTAAACAGCAAAGAGTCTCTGTAAAGCCTCCCATGACCTTCACAGCCCTCCTACTAGGTAGATGCTATGATTGTCCCTACTTCAGAGATGAAGCTGAAGCCCAGAGATGTTAAATAACTTGCCTGAGGTCCTAGAGCAGGAAAGGGATAGAACTGGGATCCAAACTCAGGCCTGAGATAATGCAGTATGAAATAAGGTAAGGATTCTAGACTAGAAGGAATTCATATTTATTCCTTCACCAACCCCACCCCTCCAGCTTTGTGCTCAACTTTCCCTCTAACGACAGCTCTGCTCTGTGGAAGAAGGAGGTAGGGACAGGCAGAGATTAGTTCCTGCTGCCTAGCTAATCCATCCCAGCTGCCCAAAGATCTGGGTCAGGCCTTCCTTTCCATCCTCAGGTTCAGCATGACCACTGACCAGGGTGTAGTCAGGAGGACCCCAGGTAACCCCACACTCCCATACTGCCCACCTCCCTGAGTCCTGGGGACCTTCAGAAGGTGAGGTAGTTAAGAAAGCAGCAACAGCTCTGTCTGGTGCAGGGAGCCTCACTTCTTCAAGGTCTGGCCAGGAGGATGTCAGAGGTAACCCACCTTCCTTTTCCCCTGGGACTCGGGGTTAGAGGTATCGAGCTAGCCAGACCCACTAGCCCTCTTTCTGACCACTCGCGTCATCATCCTCCAACCCCTAACCCTCTAGCTTTGGCTGCCTGGGCAGGTGCAGAACAGCATCTTACTATGCGGAGGTGGCAGCTAAGGGGAAGGCCCAGAAGATTAATGTTTATCTCCTCCCTTAAGTCTCTTACTGGCTAATGGTTACAGTTCCACAACAGCAACAGCACTAAAAATAAGGGTGCTCTAGCTTTATCAGTGACTCAGAATGGGAAAAGGAGTGACACAGATTCACGCTCCCAGCTCCTCGAAGGAGTTGCCCAGAGTCCAGGGGGTCTATGTTAGTCACTTAGTGTGACCCTAACTCCAAGGAGCTGTGCGCCATGTTCTGCATCTTCTCTAAACCCTGAGTTGTGCCTTGGCCCTTGTTCTGATTCTTTGCCATGGAGTCCCACCATTAACACATCAGCTTTGGAGTCAAATAGCACAGGACTGAGTCCCAGCACTGCCATGTCAAGTGAGTTGTTAAACCCATCTGAGCCTCATTCATTCATCCATTCATTCATTCAACCTGAGACCTGCTATGTGACAGGCACTGTTCAAGATGTTGGGATATGGCAGTGACCAACAGATAAAAATCCCTGCCTTTATGGAGCTGATCCGCTAGTGGGGCTGTGTTGGAGGGAGAGACAGACAATAAGAACTAGATGGCATGGTCGATGTTGTGGCAAGTGCTTTGTAGAAAACTAAAGCAGAAAAGGTGGTCCGAGAAAGCCTCAGCAAGGATCACCTCCTTGCTTTGATTAGGACCCAAAGGAGGTGAGACAGTGAGCCAGGCACATTATTTGGGGGAAAATGCCCTCACTTCTAAACTGGAGATAGGAATATCCGTGAATTAAATGAAGAAGCATCTGGGTAAGTGCTCAGCATGGTGCCTGGCACACAGGGAGCCTCCTTTCCAAGGACCAGGGGTAAGATGGACAAGGCCTCCCAGACTGGGCTTCGTGGCTGTGGCTGTTCCCAGAGACTGAGAGAGTAGGACTGACTTTCCCTTAGCCTGAGCAGGCACAGGATACACAACACACCGACTGAGCCCTCTGACCCAGCTCCATCAGCCTTCCTGGGGGGAGGAGGGGGATTTCTCTGCTCCTCCTGTCTACAGCCTGCAGGTAGTCAGTAACAGGGACTCTTCAGAGAGAAAAGCCCAGGAAGTGCCATTGTCTGAAGGATCCCTCCTCTTCCTCAGCCTCAGCCTCGCTGGTTGTGGCGCCCTGCCATCCAGCTCTGCTCAATGAGCCATGCAGTTTCTGCCGACCACACTCTCCCATGCCTCCTCCCGTCATGCACAACGGGCCAGCACCCCAACCTCTCCAGCTGCTGTCTCTGGTCACTTTTCCACATATGTTCTTTCCTGTGTCCCCTCCAGGCCTGGTCCATGTCTGGGAAAAAGTAGGGCTCCACCCCAGCAACAGCAGGGCTCAGGAACAAGTATGGTTTGCACAGCATCTTTCCAACTGCAGGGGCAGCCTCTGCTAAATACAGCATCGCCAACCCTAAAACCAGTGAGGCCACTAAACTGTCTTGGTCCACAGGGGTAGGTCCAGGCCCTGGCTCAAGAATCCAAAGTGATAACACACTAGCCACGCTTGTCACAAAAGTGGTCTTCTTCCTTGAGATACTCCTCTTTCCAGTGGCACTGAGTTCACTGTTTCTAGGGAACAGCTTAGACCTGCCAAGGCTGACCTTCTTCCCGCCCACCTTTCCACCAGGCTTGTCCCCGCCCACGCCCCCCACGGCCCAGCCCCCCCTTCCTGTTTGACAACAGCCACTTCCCGCTTTTGCACAGGGCCACTTCCTGCCTGTCTGTGTGCTACTGCCCTGGGAGAGACCCACCCCTGCCGGCCTTCAGCCCAGGTCCTACCACAGCCCTCTGCAAGATTCTCCCCCTCGACAGCAGAGGTGGCAGCAGGAGCAGAAAGCAGAAGCAGCTGTTATCAGGGACCAGCTTTGGGCCTTCCCCAGCAGCCCACCCAGGGCAGAGCCAGGCCCTGAAACAGAAGGGTCCCTGGAGGCCTTGCCTCTCCTATCTCCGCCCGAATGCTTCAAGAGTTGGTCCAGGGCTCCAAACGACAGGTACCCTTCACAGGAAGGGCAGCAAGGAGTGAGGCAGATGTGCCAAGGGAGGCAGAAAAGAGAAAGCAGACAATGAGGGAACAGCATGCAGCAAACAGGAGTACGAAGCCCTAGAACCATCTCTCTCCTAGGACCCCAGGAGAGACACCTACTCCAAATGCACTTTCCTTTCCCCGCAGGATCTGGGACCAGGGAGGGGGCTGGCCACTAATTCTCCACAGCCCTAGAGGGATGTGCCCTCTGATTTAGTGACATTTCTCTAAAACCACAAATGCCAGCACTAGCTTCAAGTAAGATTCAGCTGCCACCTGAACATACAACCTTCTCAACGAGAAAGGACACAGAGCCCTAACTGGCTCTGAGGGCCCTCCTCAATCCAATCTCAGTGACATCCTTGACTTTTCAAAGGGTGTTTCCAAGGTCTGTGCCTGTGGCCTGAACACTGTGAGAAGCGTGCTATAGCCCCATTAATTTCAGATGCTTAATGTGGGTTGCCTCCTCTTGCTGCCCTTCCAAGAGTCTCCCCTCCTTTCTATGCAGCAGAGGCCCCATCTGGCCCCCTGAGACATCACTTTGAGGAGCAGAAACAAGGGCATTGTGGGGACCTGGTGTCATAATCCATGTTGTCCAGCTACTTGTAAACAGCCCCTTGTCCTGGGGCACTGACCACTGGGGATCCCAAACCACAATCCCACTGACCTCACCCTGGCACTGCAATACCACACACACACATCTCCCTTTGAATCTCACTATGAAGGGGCAGAGTCCCCAGTTAAAAGCAAAGTCTGTCCACCATGTAACAGGGGGCATGGCTTCTGTTTCCTTCATACCCACACACCTGAGAACTAACTAAGGGTTATCCCGCGAATAGAACGGGATAGGGCCTGACATGGG
Source organism: Noctilio leporinus (assembly GCA_004026585.1). Taxonomy (NCBI): domain Eukaryota; kingdom Metazoa; phylum Chordata; class Mammalia; order Chiroptera; family Noctilionidae; genus Noctilio; species Noctilio leporinus. Next base: position 133,795 of record PVIW01001505.1, on the reverse strand, counting down.
CCATGTGAACACCAGGGCTCTGTCCTCTAAATTGGCATTCTCCCCTTCTCTTCAGCCTGAACTCGAGCAAGTTTAAGCAAGCAACACAAAGACTTGAGCCCCACTTCGGCCTTTGGATCTTAAGACAAGAGAAGCTTTAACTAAGGAGGCAAAGGAGAAGGTGCCAAGAAGTGCCCCAGGGCAAAAGACTCCCAAACCAACTTGGAAGGAGAAAATCCTCATGGGGTCACTAGCAAGACCCAAGAAGGCAAGGTATCCAGAGTATCTGGACACCCTGGATACTCTAAAGGGTCAAAACAGGGCCAGCCGCTGAGTTCTCTATGCCCCTAGCAAGGCTCAGGGTGCCTGCAGCCTTTGCCCACTGTTTTGGTGACATTTCCTTCATGGTAACCAGCCCCAAGTAAAACATCCCAGGAAGCAGCCCCTAAAAATAGCTCCTCCCAGGGCAGCAGCAGGGGCGGGGCGGGGGAGGGGCCCGGGCAGGGAGAAAGGGGGGAGAAAAGATGGGAGCAGACGGGAAGCTGCTGGGACTGCTAGGGCACAGGAAGTAGAGACGGTGTTAGGGGAAGTGGCTGGAAATCTCCCCATCATACAGGGGTCTGCCCTCAGAGAGGTGGGTACAGACAAGAGCAAGGCCTCAGCCAGCAGAAAGGACAGAGATTTGCTCCACTGGTCTTAGAGCTCTGGGTCCAGATGGAGAGGTGTGGAAGTGATATATAAGATTGATCACGGGTACAAAATACCCAGAATCTGTGTTTTAAAGGGAGGAGCCAAGGGGTAAGTGAAGATCACATTGTTTGAGGATACTGGGGTCTGAACATTGACAAAATCATTGGCATATCACTGGCTCAAAACAAACAAAACTTCTGTGCCTTGGTTTCCCCACTGGCCCTGGGGCAGATCTGTCTGGCCATAGGAAGATGACAAAGGGCCTCCACTGAGAGGCACTCAAGAGGTGCAAAGTGCCCATCTCTTCCTGTCACCACCCTTTTGGCACCCATGCGCTCAGTCCCTTGTTGCCTGCCAAGGCTGTCCAGAGAGCAGCAAGCAGAGATGGGGGCAGGAGCCAGTCACGCCCACTCCTCTCCTTCCTCCTCTCCAGCCTCAGAAGACAATGGGGTCAGCCGCTCACCTCTAGGGTTTCAGCACGGCCTTGAAGCTTGGAGCACAGCTTCTGACAAGGGACCAGAGCTGGAAGCAAGCAGGGGCCTCTCCTAAGGGATGGAACCCCACGATGCCAGTGCCCAAAATCACCCTGGGAAGGTGGACAGGAAAGCAGGGTGACAGGCCAGTGCTGTGCGAGCTAAGTCGCAACAGCTCACAGCGTGACTGTACAAAACTGGCCCAGCACGAACATCTTGGCACAGGCAAGGGGCCTCAAGGCTGCTTCCTCATCCACTTGGAAGGAAAAGTCTGAGGAGCTCCAGTCATTTAAACACAGGATGTCCATCCCTCTGTCAACAAAAAATGGCCTGTTTTACCCTTACGAGAAAAGCATGGTTTTACGTACTACCTCCTTTAATGCTACCTCAAGTCCCAGACTCCAGGTTCCAGTGCTGCATAGATTTCTCTTCCTTTTCCCCTCTTGTCTTGGCTGCTTTGCCCTCCCCTCACTTCACCCAGATCCTTAGCAGTAAAGTCTCACTTGGAGATACCACAGGGGACACAAATGTCATGGGGGCTACTCAGGCCAACACTAAGGGGGTGGGGACTCTCAGCTGGCACTACCCAGGGAGATCCTATTTCAGTCCCCAGGGCCAGCTGGACCCAGAAAGAGACAGCCTTTGCCCTTCTGGTGGCCAACATACCACAACCCAGCCGCTCAGCTTGCCATAGCCTTGACCACGGACTGACACCCCAACTGGGAGCTCAGAAGGAGGCCCCAAGTCACAGAACAGCTCATGTACAGATGGCCACATCCCGGCAGAGATGCCTCCTGAAGAAGGCTGGATTGAGGTCTATCTGGTAAACCTCAGAAAGCATGGCAAGAGCAAGCTGCACTCCTGTTGCTGATTTCAGGTGGTATTTCCTAAAGTGTGGCTCAGGGACCACCTGCATGCCGACTCTGGAACCCCACCCCAGGCCCCCAGGAGCAGAATCTCTGTGGGTAGAGCCCAGGAATCTTCATTTTAACCAGTACTTAAGGTGATCTTTATGCATGCTAACACTGGAAGTCATTGCTACAAGAAATTCCAACATTGCCCTAGAAGGTCATTTTGATAGGGAATCATAAGCTACACTGCCTTCCAACATTTCCCAGCTGCATTGTGCCCCCAGCACAGGTCTTTAATCTCACCTGTCCTCTCTAACGGCTATGACAGGCCTACCGGCTGGCTCCACAAAACAGAAAGGGGGAACTCAAGCCAATACCAGGATATAAGGGTTCTAGTAACTTGGCTCTGAGGTCCTGGAAAACCAAAGCCAAAAAGCAACCATAAGGGGTTGTGTAGTCTTCTTAACCCATTCATTCAATGTGTAGACACTCTGTGTATCAGGCACTTTGCAAGGCCCTGCCCATACTAAGCAAAGAAACATACATTGCCCTGCCCTTACCTCCCAGGCCCTAAGGAGGAGAAAAGCTTTTGCTTACATTCAGCTTCAATAGAAATTTCTTCACATAGGGTATACAGAGTAAATAAATAAACACAGCAAGTGCTGTAACAGATTTCATAATGCTTCTGGTAACATCTCTTAGTAAGGCCAAGTATCCATCAGAGTAAAAGCAATTGGAATAAAGATAAATGGTCCAAATACAGAGGTTTCTTATGATGCTAATTGTTCCAAGAATAAATCCTGAACTATGTGTAAGAAAGGACCATTTGCCCTTCAACTGTAGCAATATGGGGAAATGTTTTGGATGTAAGCAAGAGAGCAAGATATAAAATGCTATGCTCCATGAGGTGAAAATCTATATGCATATGAATAAAGATAAGAAGGGAATGTGAAGATTTAAAAATAAAAAGAGACATAAGGGCTCAGGCTCCTGGGAGGGGGTGCTCTTAAATCTTAAAATAACGACTTATCATTGCCATCACCTGGCCCACTAGCTCCTGCATCCAAACCTATTTTAAATACCTCCTTCGGCCTAGCAGAGAGCTCAGTTTTGGAACCATGGGTTCCCTTAATAGCCCCCACTCCACACCTATTGCTGTTCCAAAGCAAATGTAGTGATGTTACGTGACTTTCAGTGGCTTTATGTAGACAAGCCCACAGACAAAGACAGAGTTCAATGCAGACACATGAATACCCTACCTTACAACCCAGTCACCAACATGGGCCTGAGGCCACAATGAGAAGAAACAACAGAGCAAAAGAAGGATTCCATCCAGATCCCATGTCCCAGAAGACCAAGTGATCTCTCCCCCTACCTCCTGAGCCACCTCACCATCAATCCCAAGAAGCAGCTCGATGCCCTCTTTCTTTCCTTTCGTTTTGCAGCATAACAAGGAAGAAAACAGGCAGGGAGATTCAGCAAACACATCAAGCCCCTTCAGACCCTTATTGATGACCCTGGTGGACCCACAACATTCCCAGACACAGAAATCCAACACCTGCAGAGCTCTAGACAGACAGACAGCGACGAGTGAAACCCAGCCCCAGCTGCTGCACCTTTATAAAATATACAGCGTAAACTGAGAGGCTGCAGGAAGCCACGGCCTTCACTCCCTAATGCCAGGGGCACCAGCCTAGTGGGCCCCCTTGCCTAACTCTCTCCAGGAGCTCATATCCCCTTCGCCCACACCTATAGCACAGCCCCTGGCTTCCTCCCTCCATCTCCTAGACAACACCTTCCCACTCTCCTACCTCCAAACAGTACTAGCACTTACATGTTCCTGACCCCTCTGCTGGCCTCTGTGCCTATGTACCTAATGCCAGGAGTAGGCCTCTGTCCCAGAGTTAACCTGGCACACAAACCAAACAACAGAGCCCCAATCTTGGCATAAGCATCTCAAGAGAGGAGGAATTGCTGTCTGAAGCATATGATCTTACACAAAAAATTTCTTCTTGAAGAAGAAGAAAATCAAGGAGAAATCAAACCTCACCTGGTTTGGGCAGTGAAAGAGAATGATTATCATTTGGGAAAGACAGAACAAGGTTAGGAGGAGGTGCAGATGGGAAAAAGACATGATCACGCAGGTCAGAGAAATCCAGGTGAGTAGGGAGGGAGTAGAAAATAACAGCCAAAGGAAGGCAGCTCTACAAAGTCCCCCTACCAGCTACCCCCACACCCCAGAGTTGGACTCCCAGTTATCTTTCTATCCCTCACCCCGGGGTCAGGGGACACTGGTGGAATGAGAAAAAGCAAAGCATCGCATGATTAACTGGAGACACCAGACATCAGCCCCATTTCTGATGCACCAGGGCTATGCTGTGCGGACACAGGAAGGTAAGCACTCTTAGACTGTCATCTCTCTCTGCACCCTGCATCCTTGGCCAGAGGATTCTGCCAAAGAACCCAACCCACTGCTTTGCAACACCCCCCAACCCCAGGGGGGGATTGCATCTGACTACCCACATATCTCTATGGTAACCATCGCCTCCAATTCAAGGTACCCAGAGAGAAAGAAAACAAACAAATAAGTCAACTTTATGGTCGATGTAGAGGAACAGCAAGAGACGGGCTGGGAGACAGCAAGACAAGCTCTTCGGCTTGTGGGGATGCAGAGAGGCCCTCCCAGCCAGGAGGCAGACACCCTGCTATATAGGTCCCAGAACAACTGTCAACATGACAGAAGCCCACTGTCATCTCTGTGGAATTTTATAGTTTCTCCAATACTTGAGGACACCTATTACATCTCTTACCCCAGAGACACCTAAGACGTAGTTATAACCTACGTCTTCCCTGGTCCTCTGTTCTGGCTCCTAATGTATTTGTGGCATCCTATTGCCCAGCCCCAATTCCCTTCTCTGAATCTCATAAAATTTGTCCCCCTGCTGCACCCTGCAGCCCTCAATGACCTAACCCATCCGCATACCTCTGTACTTACCTGACCTGTTCAGAGAGCACTTTACACATTGCTGAGCCTATACCTATCAGATTAGGTGAGTTTGGCAAGCACCCAATACAAGGTTCAGGGAGTGTAGGTTCAAGGTGTGAAAGCCAGGCCCTGACCCTCCTGGCCTCAGGTACTCAGGAGGATCTCATAAGTCAGGCTCCAAGGCCAGGCGCTTCATAATAATCAGACCCTGAGGCAATGCTGCTCCCACCCAGACCAGGCTACTGAGAATTCCAGACCATGAGGCATCACCCTCCATCCAGAACAGACTGCATCTGCTACTGCACCACCAACTTTGTAATTTGATCAAAAAAGCAATCAAGTTCATCTGGCAGGATTTGTTCCCAGAAGCTCTCACCAGTAGCAACCTTCTCTGATGTTTACAGATTCCCTTCCCTTGGGAGTCTGTTCCGCCGCCTGGTGGGCAAGGGGAGGCTGGATTTGCCAGGGCTGTTCACTTAGTGCATTTCCATCCTCATCACCACTGGGGCACAGGGATGAGGTCAGGCCTGGAGTGGCTACTACTGCTCCAAACAGAAACTCCAAATGCCCCATTTGAGAGCCTCCATTCCATGCCACCCACCCAATAGCCTCCTACTCCCTAAAAGCCAAGCTCCCTTGAGCCTTCAGGGACTGTTTCTCCCTATGGCTATCTACATCTCTAACATCTTCTTCACTCTTTTCTACCAGTTCCCCATGCAACTCCTTCCCTGGCTTCAAAGTCCACACAACCAGAAATTCCAAATCTTCTCCAAGTGCTAAAATGCACAACCCCCAACTCCTAGAGCATCCTCAGAAGAAACCATAGCCCTTGGAGGCATCCCAGGAAGAGGCCAAGCTGGGAACACTCACCCCGGGCAGACAACTTCTTGGTATTGATGATTTTTGCTGCATACTCCTGCGTAGAGGTTTTCTTCACACACCTGCGGACCACAGAGAAAGCACCCCTGGAGGGAGAAGGGGGAAAGAACTGGGACTCCGAGCACAGCAGAGTAACACAGACATGCTTTAGGTCTAAGGAAAGGGATGCTCCCAGCAACCTTTGGTCAAAATCACACACACCAACACAGTGACCATCACTATCCAACATGGGGCAAAAGGATGTGGCCACTGCATGACAGTGAACAGGTGTGTGTAGAGGACAACCCCACTCACACCTCCACATCTAGTCACTGGGCAAAGCAGCAGCCCCAACCTCAGGCAGTACCTCAGGGGCTGGTGGGTGATGCTTAAAACACACACCTGCTGCATCGCAGGGACAGCCCTATGGTCCCGGCTAAGAGAACCAGGGAAGGAAACAGAGACCCGTCCTTCTATCAGCAGGAAGGGGTGAAGGTAGGAGGAGGAGAGATTTGAAAGAGGGTATCATCCCGGGAGAGAAATCTCCCTCAACCATAGGGGAAGGTGAGGCAAATAAGGCTCAAATCTCCCACTGCATCCCGGCTCAGCTGACAGCACCGAAAGAGGGAATCCAGTAGGGGGTCTTAGACATCAACAGCTCCCCTTCCCAATATTTTCCTCCATTCTCCCCCTCCCAAATGGGAGCTCGCACTTTCCAGCTCAGGAAACGTCCAGGGGGCGGGCAGGGCGGGGGCTGCAGTGGCCGGGCTCGCCGCCGCGGGTGGGGGTGGGGGGGGCCGGGGCTGCTGCGGCGGCCAGCTCAGTGCGGAGGGGAGGGGGATGCTGCGGCTGCGGCGCGCGGCTCCCGGGACCACTGCAGGGGTGGGGGGAGGGGACGGGGGTGCTGCAGCACAACCCAGCAGTCAGGCTGGGATCCTGGAAGCAGCACTAGCAGGGGGCGGGGCCGGGCACCAAACATCCCCCACACACCCCGGCACCGCAGCGGGGTTGGAGCTGCAGGGCCGGGAGGGTCTTGAGTGCCAGGCGCGTGGGACGCGGAACAGGGTGCTGAGTGAGCTCCCGAGTAGGATGGGGAGGGACGGCGAGCTGGCGGGGTCGGGATGAGGGGCGCCTGAAGGGTGCGGGAGGGGCGGGGCTGGAGGGCGCCCAGGAGCGGTCCGGGGCTGCGGTCCCTGCGGAAGCGCGGGGTACAGCACCCAGGCAGCTGCTGCACGGCGCTGAGGGGGCTGCGGGGCAGGGAGCTGGGGAGCAAGGGGACCACGGAGGCGGCGGGCGGGAAAGGCTGGGGGTGGGGTGGGCCGAGGGGGCGCCGCAGCGGCCGGTGCAGGGCCGGGGGGCGGGGCGAGGAGCCGCATAGCGCCCGGGAGGCGGGGGCAGGGTTGGGGGCCGCGGCGGGCGGAGGGCTGCCGTACTTGCCGAGCTCCTCGAAGAGCTGGTAGTCGTCGGTGAAGCGGGTGCAGGTGGCTGTGGTGGCCATGCTGGCGGCGGGCGGACGCGGCGGTGCAGCCCGCGCCGACGTCGGTGCACAGTCACCGCCGCCCGGCCGAGGGAGCAAGAGGAGGAGACGGGGCTGAGCCCGGCAGCACCGCGAGACTTTACCGGGGAGAGCGAAGGAGGGAGTGACACCCCCGCGCCCGCCCGCCCCGCCCCCAGCCCCGCCGGCCCCCCGCCCGGCCCCCGGACCGCCTTCGGGGAGGGGCTTTCCGCTGCTGTCCCCGCCTCTCCCCAGGAGCTGCCCGCGTGGGGCGGGGAGCGCAAGGGAGCCCAGAGGAGGGGGTCCCAGAACCGGCCACCGAGAGGGAACTGAAAGGTTAGCGACCCGAGGGCTCATCCGGGGGCAGACACTGCAGGGTGTTAGTATGTTGAGTATGTTGAGACTGTGTAGAGATCTGGACCACCGAGTTATATAGCGGGGCCCCACACACGGGTCCTAAGCCCCCTGCCCAGTTCACCACGTTGTGGAAGAGGGCCAAGGTCAAAAAGTCCATTTGCACTCTCGGGAGGCGCCCCCAGCCTGTGCAGTCAGTTCTCGGCGGCTTTCCCTCGGGAAGCTGACAGTCTAGACTTGTGTAAGCATCAGGGCCATTATTAGATAAAACCCTTCAGGCACAGTTTGTTCAGGGAGACCAGGTTAGGGCCAAGAATGCAGGTGGAACTCTGCCTTCCTGCACGCCAACCTGAAAGATGAGAGATGTTCTCTCTCAGGCCAGTAATGAAAAGGATGAAGTGGAAAAGATTAGAAAAGGCCGTGTGCTGTGTGGGCTAGAAAAGCAAGTGGAAGGAAGGAGAAAATACCCCATTTTCTTGCAGGACACCCTGTATTTCCATTTTATGGCACTCATCACATTTTGAAATGATATGTTTACTGGCATGAGAGGCAGTAGAGCAAGAGCAAGGTTGTCTAAAGAGTGAACTTGAGTCAGACTGCCTGGCTTCGATATCTGGGTAACTCACTGACCAGCTGTGTGATGCTGGGCAAGTCACTTAATCTTTCCAAATTTTAGTTACCTTATCTGAAAACTGGGAAGAATAATAGTATTTACCTCACAGGATTGTGACTATTAAATGGGCTAAGTCACATAAAGCATTTAGAAGAGTGCCTGGCACCTAATTAGAACAGTGTCAGCTGTAATTATTTAATACTTGCCTTCCCACTACATTGTGGGCTCCTATAGGGCAGTTTCTCTGCCTCCTTTGTTCACCATTGTATCTGTTCTCTGCCCCGGACCCTCATAAAGATGAAATGAACTCCTTTGGGCCCTGGCAGAGGCAGTAACCATCCATCCCTTCCTCTGTCCCCACTGTCACAGGATGGTAGGACCCAGGCACATAACTGTCTCAGTAAAGGAGAAACTGGCTGGTTAAGTTCCTGACCTGCTCAGACCTCTGTACCCCAAGTCAGGTACCAGCCTCAACTGGGCAGGGCAGAACTCTGCCAATTGCAGCTCAGTCTTGATTACAGCAGGATACCCACTGGGCGTCAGGCCTTACTCATCAGCAGGCTGGCCGGCCTGGAGAAGGCAGCTGAGAGGTTTGAGGCCTCGTAGCTTCCCAGACCTCCTCCCTGAGGGGGTGGGTGGAGCAAAGCTCCTAGGGCAGGCTTCCCTTCTATCCTTACCGAACAACCTTTGGAGCTAGTGGAAGAACCAGACCGCCCAGTGGGGGCGATTAAGTGAATAGGGAAGGAAAACATTAACAGATTGCCTGGGAGAATCAAGAAGGAAAGAGTTGAGGTGACAGAACACCATGCCCCACCTCTCCCCAGGGCAACAGGAAGCAGGGTGCTGAGGAGAAAGGCCACTTCCTATCTCAAAGCACTGGGGTGAGAGTCTGGTTCCCAGTCCCAGCATGGGGCAGTGAGACTATGTACAGGGGAATGACAGTAAGTCTTGAGTTTCTGTCATTCACCTTAAAGGCAGAGTGCTGGCTAGCTAACCTGCATTCCAGAAATAGGGGCTGCATAGAAGTTAATCATCAATGTGCCCTTACAAAGTCCTCAAGGCGACTTGGTTCCTGACCTCCAGATGCTGAAACTTTATATTCGTTATCGTAAGGTGGAGTGAGAAGACAGAGAGGTCAGAATAAGCACAACCGCAGCCTCAGCACTGCCATGGGTACAAGAAGAAAACTTGAATGTGACTGTATCCCTGACCTTTCTTAGGTGCCCACTGTGAGAGGGGATATCTTCCCAACTGAGGGTGAGGCCTCGATGCTAGGTATTTTAGGGTAACAATATAAAGCACTTTGCATCGAATTTCTGGGTAAAAGGAAGAGTGATGAGAAAAGTATTAGGGTGAAGTTTCAGGGATGCCTCACAATATGTACTGAGTAAGTGAAGCCAGCCTCCTTTCAACAAAATTTATCAACTGCCTATACTATGTGTTTGGTACTGCCTCTTTGTGAAGCATCTAAATAAAGAGGAAAATTAGAATTTACACAGAGGGAAACTCAAGTCATTCTCTCCTTATTCCTTTCTGGGTCTTCCTCATTTCTTCCTTCCTCCCTCACCACCTCTCTCAACAGCTCAGGCTCTGATGTGGCTGCAGTGGCAATTTGGGGTCTACAGACACGTTTGTGTGCATACACAAACACACACTCCTTTTGATCCCCATTGCTGTAGCACCCACACAACCTCCAGCTACCCCAACAGCAATTAGAGGGAAGATACATTTAAATAATGAGTTCCCTAGCTCTCTGCACATCAGTATCTATGGCAACCCCTTGGGGTCCAGGATCTGCTCTGTTCTGGTTGCAGCCGGTCCCCTGGGCAGTGCCAGCACTCAGGCCATACGCACAGAGCAGGGAACAGGGAATTACACAGGAAATAGATGTCCTGATAATCACCAGAGGGCCACTGGGTGGGACCCTTGGTCATTCTTTTCTTTGAAGGCTCTGAAAATTATACCATGAATTATACTCCTGAATGAGAGAAGTTTCCCTCCCTAATTTTTGAATGCAATTTTATAGTATAAAGAAAGATACTTATTCTTCAAGCCTGAGGAAAATGGGTAGTTGAAAGTAAGGTATTTAAGTGCAAGGGGGCTCCCTGACTGGTGGCTCAGTGGATTAGTGCCAACCTGTGAACCCAAAGGTCGCTGGTTCCATTCCCCAATCAGGGCACATAACCAGGTTGCAAGCCAGGCCTCCAGTCAGGTCCTTGGCTGAAGGCAGGTGAAAGGCAACCATACATTGATGTTTCTTTCCCTTTCTTCCTCCCTTCCTTTTCCTCTCTCTGAAAATAATGAATAAAATATTTTTAAAAATTAAGTTAAAATCAATAAATAAATGCAAGGGGGCTGATGCTCTTGGAAACAAATAGCTTGCTAGAGAGGTTGTAAAATACATTTGAAGAGAATTCAGCCCTGTGCCCATGAAGGGTTTTCAATCCATAGTCCACAGAACCTTACAAGTTGCATGTTCATGCCCCAGCAGCTGCTCAGCGTGTGTGTATGAGTGTGTGTGTGTGTATTTCTTGGGGCTCCACATAAGATTTTTGTTGAAGAAAAAACTCTGTCAAAAAAAAAAAAAAAAAGCCATCCCTGAGAGAAGTTTGAAAAGCATTGGACCAGTGGCTTCTGAGGTCCCCTCCAACTCCAAGATTCTATGACTAATTTTGGAGAATTAGGGGTGATGGGGTCATGGCCTCTCTCCAAGGACTCTGAGAAAATTATTTGTGGTGAGCCATTTGAAACTAGTGAGAAACTGTTATAGTGGGGATAGAAAAGAGAGGGAAAGACAAATAAAAACATTTAAATAAACAATTCCAAAACTCCGGATGGGGTGAGGGATGCCCCTCTCTCACCTGGAAGGCACATCAAATCACAGCCGTGCACAGAAAAGTTGATATGCCCCATCCCCAGTGAGGACAATGCACCATTGTCCTTAGTGGGAATGTTGTCCTATCCGTCCCATGTCTAAGAGCTGGAAAAAATAAGGATGAAGAACCACAAATTAAATCAATGACTGCAGTATTTCTTAAAGCACAAGCTGAGATATTAAGGTGAGGGGCTGAGCTCCTAAAGTATTGGGCATAGGGGATGAGAATTTGGGGTGTGAAGCAGAGGCTATTTGGGGTAAAGGGTGAAGCATCTGGTGTGAGGAATTGAGAGGTTGATATGTTTGAAAAGAGTAGTCCTTCATGGAACTTAGATTTTCAGAATTTCAGGTGATTTATAGGAATACATAATGTGAGGCTCTCCCTTCCATTTTTCAGCTTGAGGGCCAGTTCCAAGGGCAGTCAGATTCCCGCCTTCCCACCCCCAAGTCTATGTCAGGGCTCTCTCTGGCTCTGAATTTCTCCACCACACGCCTGGAGACTGCACTCCTTAAAGACAGTGGATACCTGAGCTTTCTTCTTGTATCCTTAACACTTACTATGAAACCTGGCATGTAGTAGGGGTCAGTTAATATTTGTGGAATGAATAAAAAATTGGGGGCGAGACAGAGAGAGGTGACAGAGCTGTCATCCCAGGAAAGAGGGGAGGTACTGGAGGCAAGGGGCTAGCCGCTTGCTGGAGCAGGAAAAGACTAGGGCAGGAAGAAAGTGTGGGGAGCCCCCTGGTGGGCAGATCTGAGGTGCACAGGGTGCTGCTAGGGATCAAAGGGAAAGCAAGAATCTGAAAGTTGTGAAGATGATTAGAACCAGGGTTGTAGCTCAAGTCTGGGGAGAGTTTGCTAAGCACTTCTCATAAGCTATTCCATTCAATCCTCACCACCACCTTGTGAGTGTAGGGGCCTCAGGCCCATTTTAGCAAAGAGGAAACTGAAGTTTAGAAAGACGAAGTGGATTGCCTAAGGGCAGACAGCTAATGGTAGAGCTGGCATGAATGATTGATAGGAACTGAAATAAAGGGGTGAGGGGGTCAGCAAATGGTGTGGGGCTTCTAAGCAGATATGCTCCTACCACCAAAGGGATCTAGATCGAATCTTAAACCCAGAGTGGATTTTTCCCAAGTTAGTTCCAATTCTGAATCCAGGCACTCACTCAGAAGTGACATTCATTCATTCATTCACTCCTTCATTTCATTTCATTGAGCACCTTCTTTGTTTTGACCACTTCGGAGAAAGAAGAGAACAATCCAACACAACCCCCGCTCTCAGAACTTACATTCTTGTAGGCAGGCAATGGATCTAGAAAGAGGTCATTTTTAGACTGGAGTAAGTGCTACAGAGAAAATAAAGTAAAGCAATGGCATAGAGAGTAAACGAGGGAGGTGGAAATAGAGAATTTCTTGAACTGAAGTTCTCAAACAGGGCTGCTCTCAGAAAGTGACTTTTAAGGGAAATCTAAATAATGGTAAGGAGATAGTCTTTTGAAGATACAGGACAAAAAGCATTTCTAGTGGAAGGAACAGCAGCAAAGGCCTGAAATAAAAATAGTCACAGTATATTTTAGAGGTGGAGGGAAGGCTGGTGTGGCAGGAGCAGAGAGGGCAAGGTGGGAAGCAGTAGAACAGGACCCAGAGGCCCTAGCAAACCCCGCTGTGCTGGCAGAGCCACCCCAGTGCTCCTTCCAAGCTCCATGGTCACAGGGAGTCTGCGAGGGCTGGCTGACTCCCTCCATGCTCACAAAGACATGAGACCTGAAACCCCAGTTCAATGCCAGAAGATACCTTTATCAAGGGCAGACATAAATCTGGACCCGGAGCTGGAAATGATGCTGTTCCTTAGCTGCCACAAAGGAGGATAGGGAGACGGGCTCAGGATGACTTTTCAGCACTGCAGGGCATTTAGGGGTGGTACGCTGAGGGATTCTGCAGAAACATCCATGTCCCCTCTGTCCCTTAGGACAACTATCTCCCTGCTCTGGGTAAGCATCAATCCTAACTCCCATAGGGGAAAGATGGACCAGAAATAGGTCCTATTTTAAAAGAGCTTCTTTACTCACTGGGGGCAGAAAGATAAGCCTGAAAATAAAACAATGATACACGATAAAAGATTAGGAGCATGGACAACCGCTGAATCTTTGTACAAATGGCTGCTTGAATCATATTTCCCTCCCCATTGCCTATCCTTCAGTTCCCTGCTCAGATGTCACTTTCTTATAATACCGCTCCCAGGACCAGGTTAACTCCTTATAACGATCATCTTTAAAGTGCCACCCACTACTCCTTCGAAGCACTGCCCATGAGGAGAGGGTTTGTGTCTATTTATGTTCATGCTGGTATCCTCAGTGCCTAAAGTTCTTGGGGTATAGTAGATACTATAGGGGCTCAAAATGGGTTACCCCAAGATGTGCCTCTGTCATATGTGGACTACTTTGAGCTAAAGGCAACTAACCCTGCAGGCTCAAGAGAAGCTTTGCCCTAGAGATAGCCTTTTATTATTATTTTTTTTTAATTTTTAAAAAATATTTTATTTATTATTTTCAGAGAGTGGGAAGGGAGAGAAGCAGAGAAGGAGAGAGACAATGTATGGTTGCCTTTCACCTGCCTCCAGCTACAGACCTGGCTGGAGACCTGGCTTGCAACCTGGTTATGTGCCCTGGCTGGGAATCGAACCAGCGACCTTTGGGTATGCAGGTTGGTGCCTTATCCACTGTGCCACCAGACAGGTATTGGAGATAACCTCTTTTGACATGTATAGGTAGACAAATTTCTAAATACTGAACATCTCTCCCCTGCAATGACCCTATGAAGCTCCAAGGCACCTTCCCTCACTCAACTTTAGCTCAGAATGCCATATGTACCTCACTTTAACTTTCTGTCCCTGTATGTGTGTGGGGTTTCTGACTCAGGTATGTGGAGTTTCCAAATGTATACATGCAATTAAGTTTGGTCATGTTCTCTTGTGAATGTCTTTTTAAAATTAATTACTGGATTAGTAGAAATAATCTTGAGGGTAGAGGAAAGCTTCTCCCTACACCTGTAGTACTCAATAAATTCATGGAAGGTAAAAGGAAAGTACTATGGGAATTGTAAAGGGAGAGCAATCATGTAAGTCAGAACAGTCAGGAAAGACTTCATGGAGATTTAAGGAGGAGAAAGATGTTGGCAGATGGAGGTGGAGGTAAGGCATCACTATCACTGGTGAAGAAGAGAGTGTGAATCAGGCCCTGAAATACTGAGGACTTGGCAGGTATTTGGAAAACTGAGTGGTGAGGGGAGCGGGAGAGGAGGGTCTGGAGAGGGGAGAAACAGGACATAAAGCTGAGGACCATCCAGACATAAAACTTTCTGGCTGTGGGTGGGCTTATAGGCCATGTAAAAATGGGCCTCAGAAGGACCAATGTCCAACTTTCTGATTTCCTGAGCAGGTCCAGAGGTTCTTAGATCCCAGACCTGAACTAAAGATATTACCTATCGGATATTCCCACTTGAATGTCCTGTTGTCCCCTCAAATTCAACAGGATCCAAATCCAAATTAATCAAATTGGGAAGCAGTATAACATGATGGTTAAGAACACTGAAGCCAAACCCTGGCTCTCTGCCTCTTACTAACTGTGGGAGCCTGCAAATTTTATTAATTCTTGATGCCTCAGTTTTCTCATCTACAAAATAGGGATAATGATAATATTCACCTTACAGGGTTTTATGAAAAGTAAAAAGAGTAAAACAGTACCTTTCATAGTCAGGGCTCACGAAATATGAATTATTATTTTTAAACTGATAGAAATTTTATTTATTTTAAATTGATTTTTAGAGAGACAGAAACATTGACTGGTTGTTCCACCCACTTATGCATCAATTGATTGCCACTTACATGTGCCCTGAGTCGGGGGATTAAACCTACAACCTTGGTGCTTCAGGTAAATGCTCTAACCAGCTTAGCTACCTGGCCAATAATAATCATTGTAATTATTCCCGAGCCATCCTGGACTAGCTTTTTCTCCAGTTCTTTTGGCTCTGACAGTGACATGATTAACCTGCCAATGATCTAGGTTCAGGCTTTTGGAGTCAACTTTGACTCATCCCTTATCTCACTTAGGGGCCAGAGCTGGGTTTCAATTCTGACATTTACTAGTTGTGTAGCCTTGGGGAAGTTACTTAAACTTCCTAAGCTTCATGTTCTTCAGTGGTAAAATAAAGATGCCTTAACTTTCACTACAGAGCTGCCATAATAATTTAATGATAATATCTGAAGGTGAATGGCTCAATGACTAATGCTAAATAAATGGTACTTGTTATTATTATCATCTTGTATATCATTAGGAACCAACACCAGTATATTTTCTCCTTTAAATGTCTTTGTATTCATTCCATCATTTCCATTTCCCTCCCACCATCCTAGACTAGTTCTTCCTTACCCTCCAGAGTTACTGCAGTAGTCCTCCTAATTTTGTTAACTCCATTTTCTCCCTTCCTTCCTTCCTTCCTTCCTTCCTTCCTTCCTTCCTTCCTTCCTTCTTTCCTTCCTTCCTCCCCCACCCCCTCCTAATTAAACACTCACTCTTCTCAGTGTTGGGAGAGAGAAATGGATAAATACAGATGTTGTCCCTGCTCTCAGGGAAACTACCTTCTCTTGAGAGGGTCAAATTACAATCAAATATTTCATATATTTGTTGATGATAAGTACTATGAAGAAAATTAAAACAAGAAAAGGGGATGGAGGTGCTATTTAATATAGTGTGGTCAGGGAAGGCCCCTCTGCTAAGGTGAACATATAGGTAGAGATCTTTGGGAAGTAATCGCTTTTAGTAAGTCACCTTTGCTGAAATGCTGTTTCTTTCAGAATTAAGTATGAATGCTCATGTATAACTTTCTAGATCCTCTGCAATTCTAGTCAACCTTATGATTTTCTACCACTCCCAGAATGCCCCTGCTTCTGCAGACATGCTCAACATGATTAACAATGCACATTGTCAGGTTCATAGTACTTACCTCTGATAGTGGTTTTAGAGTGAATTTTTTCTCTTCCTCAAATGTTCTAATATTTTATTTTATTATTGTTCAATTATTGTTGTCCCAATTTTCCCACATTGCTCTCCCCTTTTCTTTCTAAATTTTTAAATGATGAACATAGATTTTCTGGATAACAGCAATAATAATGGCATACTTTCTCCCCATCATCTTACTTTAATCTTCATAAACCTCTGCAATATAAAATTAAGAAACATTTTTTCATTTATTAATTTTTAGAGAGAGAGGAAGGGGGAGAGAGAGTGTGTGTAAGATCAAGTTATTGTTCTACTATTGATACATTTATTGGCTGCTTCTTGTATATGCCCAAGATCGGAGATCAAACCTGCAACCCTTGGCATTTCAGGACAATGCTCTAACCAACTGAGCTACCCAGTCAGAGATGACAAGGTACATTTTATAAGCCCCATTTTACAGATGAGAAAACCGAGGTACAGAGAAGTGCTGATCTGCTGACGTCAGCTCTTGGAATGTTTGGCACCTAATGGTAGGATTACTGTTTGATTTTTTTTTTTTAGTTTAGTTTTGCCTTCTCAATTAGATCATGAGATTCTTTTTTTTTTTTTTTCCTTTTTTCTTTTTAAAAAATATTTTTTATTTATTTTTAGAGAAAGGGGTAGTGAGGGAAAAAGAGAGGGAGAGAGAGAAACATCAATGTGTGGTTGCCTCTTTTGTGCCCCCAACTGAAGACCCAGCCCACAACCGAGGCATGTGCTCTGACTGGGAGTCAAACTGGTGACCCTTTTGTTTGCAGGCTGGTGCTCAATCCCCTGAGCCACACCAGCCAGGGCAGATCATAGGTTTCTTAAGGGTAAGAGCCTTTGTCTTCTTCTTATATCTTCCTTTCCTCTCTCATAGCTTTCATCAAAGTACTATGTACATAATGGGTGCTTTTTAATGGATCGTTCTGTTGAATGGCTTGTCTGTTGTTCTACGTGCTCCATTATCCGACTGGTGGTGCCATTGTGTACTCTTTTTTAAAAAAAAAGTCAAAGGATTTTATTTATTTATTTAAAAATCTATTTTATTATTTTTAGAGAGATGGGAAGGGAGAGAGGCAGAGAGGGAGAGAGATATCAATATATGGTTGCCTTTCACCTGCCTTCAACTACAGACCTGGCTGGAGACCTGGCTGGGAATAGAACCAGCGACCTTTGGGTTTGCAGGCTGATGCCAATCCACTGAGCCACCAGCCAGGGCTTATTTATTTATTTTTAGAGAGATGGAAAGGGAGTGAGAAAGAGATGTTAACGTGGGAGAGAAACATCGATCGGTTGCCTCTCACGCGCCCCCCAGTTGGGGACCTGGCCTGCAACACAGGCATGTGCCCTGACTGGGAATCAAACCAACGACCTTTTGGTTCACAGGCCGGGACCGAGCTACACCAGCCAGGGCGCCATTTTGTATTCTTTAGATCTTGAACCCTAGGATGGGGATCCTGGAGGTCCTTGGGGAAAAGAGAAGAGGAAGCTGGACCTCCACCCCATAAGGGCAGTGATTCTGCTTGTCCACTAGAGGCCGCAGTAGGTCTGGTTTTAAAGAGCCAACAGGGCTATGGATTACTCAACTGACCCCACCCCAGGAGTCATTTCCAACACCAAGTCCGCCCTAGAACATGAGGCCCCAGGGATAACCTATCAGTATCTGTGACTTCAGTTTCTTCCAGTAGATCACCAGATTACCGGACCTAGGATGAGTTGCTTCCAGAATAAAAGTTGGTTATAATCCACCCTACTGTGTACCATGAAGTGTATTGAACTCCAGGACTTAGCTCAGTGAACCAGACACTGTTCCCTGCCTTCCCAGCTCTTATAATCTAAGAAAGTATGCAACTAATAAAAAGTTACCGTATTGTGTGATAAGCTGCTGACATAATTCCTGTTCCAGGGTTAAGTCTCCTTGGGCCTCATTTCACTGGGCTTATCCCCATAGAATGGCTACCTGATTTAGATAAATGAAATAAAGATGAGAGGCAGAGAAAAAAAACTTTGCCCACATTTGGAGACTCTCTACAGAGCCCCCTGCTCTTTAAGATGGAAGGATTCCCAGGAGGGCCCTGGCATATCTGAGGATATCTGGGGATAGGATGGGTGTGGGTGGCAAAGGAGTACCAGGCTACCTAGCCACAGCTTCTCCACTCTCCTTTCTCCAAGTGATCTGGGAGCTTTGCTTGGAAGGGAAGCTGATTCCCCAGGTTTAGGAGTGTGACCCACACTGCTGGCTTTATCACTGTTTTTCTTTGTCCCGTTCTTTTCTTGGTTCCTTTTCTACAGCTTATCAGTCTCTGTATTTATTAAATTTTACATTCAGGTCACTCTTTTGTAAGCCCAGAAGCATGATGTCAAGGAAGTTACAACAGAGTTGGGGAGATAAAACAACTAGAGAAAGAGGAGTAGAGACAGACTGACACTCCTGAAATGCAGCATTAAGTGCAAATGGGTTGCTGTGCTCATTGCTGGGGTGGATCCCTGGGGGCTGAGGAGGTCTGGAAAGGTTTTCTTCCTGGAGGATCTGAGCAGGGCCTTTCAAGAATGACCCTTTGATCTGTCCTGTGGTGGGGGTTCTCTGAAAGGGATATTTTCAGAGAAGAATGAAGAGGGTAAAACATCCCCCATGACCCAGCTGTTCATTCCTCTGTGCCTGGACAAGAGGCTTAGAGGCCCATGTGCTCAACATTCCTGAGAAGCAGCTTCTGAGTCAGAGCCCCAGAAACAGCTGAGGTAGCTTCTGGGCTGGACTCTTGGCTCTCTTTTCCCCTTTTCTGTCCAAAAGCTACTCCCTCCCTAGCTATTTGGATGTGACCAGAAACCCAAGCAGGGCTCTGGGGTGGGAGCCTGGCTCAGCTAGTCTATAAAATGTATTGGTCCCTGCATCCCCTCCTTGGTCTGCAGCCCTGAGGTAAAGGCCTGAGCCCAGGGCCACGGATGCCAGGAAGCCTCAGGGGTGAGGGACACTCACCTGTGCCTAGAAGCCACAGTTCCCAATGCAGCCATTGTTGGGCTGCCTCTGAGAAGGGGGTCTTAACTAGGACTTGGCTTGAGTTAAGACAGCAGCATTCCCTGGCAATCTGCCAGCACCTCCTCACTGTCTGGGCCTGCGGCCCAGGACAGGCCAGGGCAATGCCAGAGAGCTGACTCAGGGGGGCGGTATGAGGGGAACAGAAAAACCCTTCACACCCACTAACTAGGAGAGGAGATGAAGCTGCCCTGTTGCCCACTGTGATGCCCGTTGTGGGTCTGTGGGTGGGGCCACTCCTCAGCCACGGACCCATGAATTCCACATTTCCAGGAGCCGCCAGCTGAAAGCAAAGGCTCCCCTCTCTCCCTGAGTTTCCCTTTTCCAACAAAGACTTCTAGATGTGCAAATCTAGGTTTGCAATGGATTCAGGTTCTGTGATTGTCACCCTCTTATGATTGTGATCTTGGGCAAGGCACTTACTCTGGTATATCCTAGACTCCTTATATACGTTTTTATTTTTTGAAAATATTTTATTTACTTTTAGAGAGAGGGGAAGGGAGGGAGAAAGAGAGGGAGGGAAACATCAATTTTTGAGAGACATTGGTTGCCTCTTGTATACTCCCAGCTGGGGATCTGGCCAGCAACCCAGGCATGTGCCCTGACTAGGAATTGAACCAATGACCTTTAGGTCTGCAAGCTAGCCCTTAATCCAGTGAGCTACACCAGCCAGGGCTAGGCTCCTTATATTTAAGGTGAGATGAATAATACCTGTCTGCCTGATAGGACTGTTGTAAGGGTCAAATAAGATCATGTTTATGACAGTATCTTATATAGTATAAAGCACATTTATAATAGGTACTATTATTGTCATGCTTATTTCTGAGAATTACAGCTGCTGGCCCCTGAACCTCAAAGTCCTTCTCTTTATCTTCTTTATCTGACAAGTTGCTCTGAAGCCAGTGCTAGAATCCTAACTCAAGCCTGAGCCTCAGAAGCATGGACATCGGACCCTTCTGCCTGGAGCTATGGTGCCAACTCAGGGAAGCAATTTCCAACACCCAAGCTTTGTAAAACTGGTTCTTTCCCTTCTAATCAGACTCCTCCAGTCCAGTTTGCCTGCAGTGATGACAAAGGAACCTAAAATAGCACAGGCTCTGCAAACACTGCTGGAGAAAGCTTGGGGCATGAGATGCTGCCTATCACCTGTGGGCCTGTCTGGGCATCCCAGCCAGGTGCAGCCCTCCATCCTCCAGGGCCTGGCATGTCTTCCTCTCTGCAGCACCAGGATGACAGTGCCTCCTGTCAGCACTTTGGGTGGCTGAATTGGATGACTAGCTAGAAAGCTGGTTTGGCTAGAGGTGTGGGAGGGGGGCTCAGGGTACCCACTACGAGCTCCTTGCATCCACACTTTTAGGATCTTTCCTTACATCGACAGGCCAGGCCAGCTGGGCTAAGATCATGCAGAATAGTAGCTGTGTCAGGGCTCCAGGGAGGATTGTGGACTGAGAACCAGAAGTCTGATTCTGAAGACCCTGCAGCCAGCAGGTCCTGGCTTGTCACTCTTGCTGCAGAACCAGTTTGGTGTGGGCGGCTGCTGGGCCTGGCTGGTTCTGAGGCTTCCCAAGGTGATGTGCTCTGGTGGGAGTGGTGGCTGTCGAGGCCCCATTCAAAGGAGGCCTTGCAACAGTGAGCCATGAGTAGGAGCTGCCATTCTTAGCGGCAGCATTCATCATTGCTCAGCTGCTCTCTCATTTTCTGTTTTAAACAGTCGTTTCCACGCGGCACGAGTCTCCTCAACCTTTACAATTTCCTCATCCAAATCTTTCTTTTCTTTTCTTTCTTTATTAAAAAAAAATATTTTATTTATTATTTTTAGGGAGAGGGAAAGGGAGAAAGGCAGAGAGAGACAGACAGACATCTATGTGTGGTTGCCTTTCATCTGCCTCCAGCTACGGACCTGGCTGGAGACCTGGCTTGCAGCCTGGTTATGTGCCCTGGCTGGGGAATCGAACCAGCGACCTTTGGGTTCGCAAGCTGGTGCCTTACCCACTTGTGCCACCAACCAGGGCCAAGTCTTTCTTACACATTTTTCTTTAGCAAATGTGCTCCTTTCCTGGTTGATTGCTATAGGAAAGACAGACAAAGTCTTTACATCACCTACGAAATAAACAGATCGTCCGTTAGCCAAATCCTTTTTCAGTTGAAATGCACCACTTCAATTGCCAAATTTTAACATAAAAAAATAATCTAAATTTCAAATATTTCTTTACATTTTTTGTTCTTAGGTTGGTTTCTCCCAGAAGCAGACCCTGAGACAGGCTTCGGTTGCAAGTAGTTTATTTGGCAGGTGAGCCTAGGAAACTCCAGTTAGGGAGTGGGGAAGTGGATAGGGAGCGGAGGAGGGAGGAGGCCAATAAGGGTAAGCTGTCAAGATAGTTACCATATGGACATCCCTGAGCTTAATTCTTCTGGGGATCTCAGAGAGACAGTGTAGAACATGTGTCTCAAAGTTATTGCCCCTGAGAGGCAAAGGCATTGGCATATTTATCCACCAAATTCATCAGTGACTGGCTGGGAGCTTCTATAATATGGGAGAGGAAGGGTAATGGTGGTGTTACTTCCTGGGGGACTATCTAGCCTATTGTACTAGGAAAAAGTAGGTTCCAAAGACCAGAGGAAGTTGGACCAACAGCATCTGCTACAATATGGAAGATCTAGCAAGCTGGTCTTCACTTGCCACTTGCTAACAGTTAACAGGAGTTGAGGAGCAGTTACCACTTTAAACAAGATAAGAACTCTCCAGTCTGCCATAGTCCCTACTACTCCCTATTGTCCTATACCTAGCCTGCTCTACTCTTTACATTACCTGCTTAGCCTTTGAGTTTGTAACCCTTGGTTTATGCCTATGTGTAGGCTAGTCCACTATTGCTATGAATCCCACTGCCTCTGTTTTCAATAACTTGTTTCTTATTATTCTTTTCATCCTACAGGTAAGCTAGCCCAATGATTCCCAAACATATTGACTGATTATTTCTGTTTCTCTACTCTGTACTCTGCATTATTTACTTCTGAGTCTCGGATCACCTGACTCCCACCTGTCTGATGTTCTGACACATTGGAACATGTGGAATACAGTCTCACCTTGGACACTAACTTGGGAGGCCCTTCGTTATCACTTCAATACCTCCAACCTGATTGGCTTTTAGTTCCTGAGATGCACTGAGCTCCTTTCTGCCTCATGTCAACTCCTCTGTCTGGAAAGTTCTTTTTCCGCTTTATGACAGGCTACCTCCTATTCTCTCTTTAGTGCTCAGCTGAAATGTCACCCCCTCAGTAAAGCCTTTCATATCATTCACTCTTTCAGCCCTTACTAGGCTATGTCCCTTTGCTACATGTTTTCACATTATATTCCTGCTTAATGTATTTATAATAATTAGAAACATATTGGGGTAATTGTATTTATACCTGACTCCCATCATTGATGCAGTTAATTTAGTGCAAACCCAGCTATACACTCTCAGCTAAAAGAGCAAGAAACAAAGAAATTCCTTTATTTAAGTTAGAATGTAACTTTATTTAAAGCCATTAAAAGCCAGATCTTGACATCTGCTGCCTCAGGATCACATCCAAAGTACAAAGAGAAATCGATGTTATTTCTTGGCTTTTGTGCTTCTTAATGTCAAGGTCCTGGTGACTTAAGGGGTTTTTAATAATAATTTTGTAATCTTTGTCACTGAACTGATTTCAGACTCTACTACCACCCCCCAAAATACACACGAATCTGTTGCATTACAGCATTCCTAGACTGAAGCTTCCTGACGACAGGCCTGACTCTCTTGTTGCTGGATCCTCAGGGTTTAGCAAAGTACTTACTAGCAGTACCCAATAAACCTTTGTTGAATGGATGATGATAGATGACAGGTGACGGATGGATGATGGAGGAGGGATTGTGAGAGGAGTGAGAAGCTGTGCTGTGCAGGACACAACTGGGGAGAGGCCGATACTTAACGTGGCTTAACTGCCTACCAGGTTCGGGGGAGAAGGATGAAGAAAATATGGTTAAACTGCTGCAATTGGACTGGTTCCTTGAGGGCCTGCACTTCCTCAAGTCTCTGAGGATTTGTTAAGTATTACATTCTACTTTCTCTCAAAGCAAGATCTCTGGATTAGAGCCTTATGCCAGGCAGTGCAGTCATTGCATTGTGAGTCATTGCACAGTATTGCTGTGCCCCTCAGGGCTCAGACAGTGCACACCATCCTCTTGGATTCCTAGCCCCAACCAAAACCCCCAGCCAACTCCCTACCATGCCCCTGCTCATGAATTCCTCTCCTACTCCCAACTTTTCTTTGACCCCAATGCCAACGCTGATCTTGATCACAATTATTTTTATAACCCTGGTGCCAACCCAACCTTGATTTCCATCCTGACTCTACCCTTGGCCCAGATACATCCATGCTTCTGGTCTTGACTGCATTATAAATCTGTATTTGTTGTTGTTATTTATAAACCTTTTATATATGTTATTTTATTTGACATTTCCAACTCTATGTAACTGTCTTCATTTTACAAAGGAGAGAACTGAGACTCAGTGTGAAAAATGCTCACCCTGACTGGTGTGGCTTCGTTGGGCATCATCCCACAAAGCAAAAGGTCACCATTTGGTTTCCTGGTCAGGGCATGTGCCTGAGTTTCTTCAGGTTTGGTCATTGGTCAGGGCATGTACTAGAAGCATGCTCTTTCTTCTCCCTCTTTTTCTCCCTCCCTTTTCCCTTCTCTAAAAAAAGAAAGAAAAAAAGAAAAAATGCTCAAAGTCCCACCACTAGTAAATTGGGGAGCCCAGATCAGATTTTAGGTCTTGCTGCTCTAAATCCAGGACTATAGGGGTCTGGGTTACCAAAACTCCAGATTTAGGTCCCCATTGCTCTTGTGGCAAAATGATCCTAGGTAATCAAAGATCTCAGGGTACTAATGATAGTAGTGACAATAATAATAGCCTTAATAAAGGAACCATGGACATGAACAACAGGTGGGATTGACTTTGGGGGGAATGGGTGAGTGGGGAGGGGGATAGAGGGGAGCAAAAAGGGGATGGATGTAATACAACAATAAAATTTAAAAAAAGGGGGGGGATGGATGTAATACAACAATAAAAAATAATAATAATAATAGCCTTAACTTACTGGCCAATTTCTTTGTGACTACTGACAATGCTAAGAGGTATTTTATACATTATCTCATCTAATCCCACCCCTCAAAGGCTGCAGAGCTCGGTAGCCCCATTTTCCAAATGAGGAAACCATGGTTTATAGAGGTTAAGTAACTTGTCCAAGGTCACACAACTTGTAAGAGGAAAGTAGAATTTGAACCCAAGTCTCTCTGACTTTAAATGAAGTTCACTTGAACTATAAGAAGTCGGATGGTGACAGGAAGCTGCTGGTCTTGCAACCATGCCCCAACCATACCTTTTGAACTGTAGTATCAAATTTCAGGGTATTGTACTTGACTACCAAAACTGGGTCAAAAATGAGTCAACTTTTGGTAGAACTGACTCAATGTGGTGTCTCTCAGCTCTAAAATGAGACAGGAAGCCTCAGAGAACAACTGCCAGCTGCTGACCATTGTAAGTGGATGAAGGTCCCAGAAGCACCTTAAGCCCTGCAGCAATCAGATACAGAAACCCAAGTGCCTACCAAAGACTTTAGACTTATTTTGAAAGATAAGACCCTCCAAGCCCCATCTATTTCTCTGTATTTAGCTCTACTCCCTAACAGGGCTCTATTTTGGCCTCAATTTCTCTTTCATCAGTGACTCTCATATTATCCTTTTCCTTCATGGATGGGTTTCTTTGTCTCCATCCCAGCTCATTACTTTTGAGTATCTTTGATGCTCATCATCAGTGCCTGGTAGATTCCTGTGTTATGGGATTTCTAACCCCCATCCCCATTGTTGACAATTCGTTTTTGTAAAATATATATAGCATAACACCATTTTTAAAAGGTTTTTATTTTTTATTGTGGAAAAATAAACAAAATATAAAATCTACTTTTTAACCATTAAAAAATATTTATTTTTAGAGAGGGGGAGAGGAAAGAGAGAGAGAAACATCAATGTGTGGTTGCCTCTTGCATATCCCCAGCTGGGGACCTGGCCCAAAACCCAGGCACGTGCCCTGACTAGGAATTGAAATGACAACCCTTCAGTCCATAGGCCAGCACTCAATCCATTGAGCCACATCAGCCAGAACTACTTTTTAGCCATTCAAGTGTGTAATTCTGTGGCATTCACCATTACAACTAGTCATTTCCAGGACTTAAAAATACTTTTTTTTTAAATTTATTGACTTTACACACACACGCGCGCGCACGCACACACACACACGCACAGAGAGAGAGAGAGAGAGAGAGAGAGAGAGAGAGAGATTTGTTGTTTTACTTATTTATGTATTCATTGGTTGCTTCTCATATGTTTCCTGACCAGGGATGGAACCTGCAACCTTGGCATATCCAGACAATGCTCTAACTAAGCTACCCAGCCAGGTCCCATTTCCAGAACTTTTTCATTATTCCAAACAGAAACTTTGTACCCATTAAACAATAACTCTCCAACCCTCAACACCTGGTAACCTCTATTCTATTTTCTGTCTGTACGAATTCACCAATTTTAGGTACCATATTCAGTGGAATCGTAAAAAGGTCACACTGTATGACCTTTTGTGTCTGGTTTATTTCACTAAACAATGTTTTCCAGATCCATCCACATTGGAGCATGTATCAGAATATTCCTTTTTTTTTTTTTTTTTAATTTTATTGTTCTTGTATTACATCCATCCCCTTTTTGCTCCCCTCTGTTTGAATATTCCTTTTTTAAGGCTGAATAATATTCCATTGCATACATATGCCATATTTAATTTGTCCATGCATCTGTTAATGGACAGTTGGATTGCTTCACCTTTCAGCTATTGTGATTAATGCTGCTCTGCTAATGGGTATGCAAGTGTCTATTTGAGTCTCTGCTTTCAGTTGATTTGGGTATATACCTAGGAGTGGAATTGCTTGATCACATGTTAGTTCTATTTAACTTTTGAGGATTTGCCAAACTGTTGGTAGCTGCACCATTTTAACATTCCCACCAGCAAGCAATGCATAGGGTTCCAATTTCTTCACATCCTCACCAACCAATACTTGTTATTTTCCACTTTTTTAGTAACAGCCATCCTAATAGGTATGAAGTGGTATATGAACAGTCTTTGTTTCCCAGTCCAAGTGTTCCAGACTTTTAGGGCCTGCTCCTCCCCTTGCTCTGAGGATTGGCATTTCCCTGTACAGAGAAACCATCGTTGCTGATCAGCCAACATCCATCTTTCTCCTGCACCCTCTGGTCTCTCTTTCGGGCTCTGAAGAGCTGCTTTCTTCCTGCTGCCTTTTGTTTATGGAGAATTGGACTAAAAGATGATGCAAACTCTGGGAAGAATACAAATTCAATTTTTTTAAATCAACAATCTTCAGAGCTCCTTTTCCCATGTAGTCTTCCAGACCAGAGACAATTGTGCTGACTCCATGGAGACCGACTTTATGGCTTTGACCTGCCACTGACCTTAAAACTAGAACAGCATAGGGAGCCTTGAGCAAAATTGTTTCTTTTTAAAATTTTATTGTTGTATTACATCCATCCCCTTTTTGCTCCCCTCTGTCCCCCTCCCCACCCACCCATTCCCCGCAAAGTCAATCCCCAAAGTCATGTCCATGTCCATGGTTCCTCAAAATTGTTTCTTAGTGTCATCAGGGCCCAGGGGAACAGCTGATATTCTAGCTTTAAGCCCAAGCTATTTGAATTAAGCCCCTCTGTAGCCCCTTCCTTCGCTGAGGCTCTATTCAGTGGTTTAGGTCTCTAAGACAGATCCCGGCTGGGTGATTCACCTCTTGCATGAACCTCATGACTGCATGAGGAAAACTTGGAGACCGGGAATTTCGGTCAGGATTCTCTGTTCATATTCCCAGAACCCAGGCTCTCTGGGGCAACATTTGTTTATTGTGTTTAATACTTACGTCCGCTCCATGAACTTCTGATGTCAGAGCAAGGTGCTTCAAATCTGGCCCCCATGTCCTCGGATATCCTGGACTTTGCTTCAGCCCAGGCCTCACACTTTTGTTTGAAGGTACCTGATATAAATTTCTTTTTCTTCAGCCACGTCTGTCTTCTGCAAAAGCAGGTGGAAAAAAGTCCTGCGTTCCACAAAAGAGAAAACAGAGGCCTACGGAGGGAAGTGACTCAACAAGGTTCACAGATGGAGTCAGCAACCAAACAGGGCATGGGGCCTCATTCTCTGACTCTGTCCTCACCACGGACAGTCACCTCTTCCTCAACAAAACTAACAAGCAAAACAGAACCAGATATATGAATACAGTGAATAGGCCTTCAGTGGACAGGGGGAAGAGGGTTGGTGGGAGGGAGGAGGAAGAGGCAGTGAAGGGGAACAGTTTAGAGAAGAACCTAGTATGGAGGAACCATGGACATGGACAACGTGTGGGACTGACTTTGTGGTGGAATGGGTGGGTGGGGAAGAGGACAGAGGGTAGCAAAAAGGGGATGGATATAATATAACAATAAAATTAAGTTTGAAAAAAAAAAAGCTCTCTGGTCAAGCTCATAGACATGGCCTTCGTAATTGACAGGTAACCCTAGGATTGGGCAGTGGGACTCTCTATCCTCAGCCTTCCCACTCTAATCCCTGAGACTACTAGCCTTCAAATATGGATTTCATGGTTCAGCCCTTTCATAGAAAGGCTCTTTGAAGCTCTTTGTAAAGCAAAACATATGACCCTGAGAGGTCGGAAAAACACCCCCCACTAAAGAATGGTAACGAAGACAGCTGTATGAGTCCTAATCTCTTCCTTTGCATTGTTACTTCCCCTCAGATGTCCTCTCGTTTAGTTCTCACCCCCAGCAATGTACCCAGATTCAGAAATTTATCAATCCCTTGCTCCCTCCAACCCGAACCCAAAATATCTTACTGTACTTCACTCCCTCTTCTTCTTCTTGTAATTCATGATGTAAGATGATACAACGTCCACGATAAGATTAAGTGAGGTAGGTAACATAGGCTTTGTAATGTCAAGTTAGGCTTCTACTGACCTGACCATAAGGGCTTCTTGAACACAAGTATTGTGATACCTTGACAATCAATCTGATAACCAAGATGGTTACTAAGTGACCAATAGGCAGGTATATATAACTCTAAACAAAGGGATGATTCCCAACCCAGGTGGAACAGTGTGACAAAGTGGGACTGCATTAGATTTCCTCATGCTACTCAGAATTTAAACCTTTCAGGAATTTCAGGTTTATTTCAGGAATTTTCCATTTAATGTTTTTGGACCATGGTTGAACACAGGAACTAAAACTGCAGAAAGTGAAATCATGGGTAACAAGGGGACTACTAAACTTTGGATACCTCTGTATCTAAAGACACATATGTCATCATATAGTATTTGCCTTTTTGTGACTGGCTTATTTCACTAAGCATAATGTCCTCAGGATTCACCCATGTTGTAGTGTGTGACAAGATTTCTTCTTTTTTCCATTATATGTATATAGACCCCATTTCACTTAGCCATTTATTTGTCAGTTGATATTTGGGTTACTTCCACCTCTTGGCTATTGTGAATAGTTCTGTGAGTGTGCAAATATCTCTTCTAATCCTTGCTTTCAATTCTTTTGGATATATATGTATATGCAGCAGTGGGATTGCTGAGTCATTTGATAGTTCCTTGTTTTAATTTTTCTTTTTTGAGAGGCTGCCATATTGTTTTCCATAAGCAGTTTGCATCATTTTACTAACAGTGCATAAGAATTCCTTCTTCATATCCTTGCCAACACTTGTTATTTTCTTTCCTTTTTTTTAAAAAAAATAGCCAGCTCTGGCTGGTAGCACAGCGGGTAAGGTGCCGGCCTGCGAACCCAAAGGTCGCAGGTTCGATTCCCCAGCCAGGGCACATAACCAGGTTGCAAGCCAGGTCTCCAGTCAGATCTGTGGCCAGAGGCAGGTGAAAAGCAACCATACATTGATGTCTCTCTCCCTCTCTGCCTCTCTCCCTTCCCCTCTTTCTAAAAATGATGAAATAAAATCTTAAAAAAAAAAAAAAGTAGCCAGCTCATCTAATGGCTTTTTAATTGTTTCATATATATACATATATTTGTCTTCCTTACCAGATTTTTAAACTTCTTCAGGGCAGGGAACATGCCTTAGGTATTTGAAAGTAATTTTTAGTTAACTGAATAAAATAAACACTTTGAATTGAGCTCAATTCTTGTCTTTTCTAGAACTTGAGGTAGAACTTTCTTTATAAATAGAAGATGACTGCTGTGATACAGACTCAATACATCCAGGCCACTAGGCATGGGGAGAATGTCTGCTGCTTTCTTCTTGAGTGAAAAAGTGAATGTTGTGGTCATCCCACAAGCTGCCGGGTCCATTGTTGTTGGAGGTAGTTCCCACTCTCCTTGCACAGGGACAATGCTCTGGAAATCCAGTTCTATTCAGGTCGAACTAGAAGATCTGAGGAAAAAAATAAGAAATTTGAGAAGATCTTGAAGCTTGGGAGGGGACCGGCACAGGCACTGTGAAGAAGTATGACAGGTAGAAAGGTACTAGTAAGTACAGGTCTTGACAGTTCTACTTTGTTCTTACCTCTACTCGGTTTCTCCCACTTTTCCCAGGGTCTTGGGAAGCCAATTTTTCATTGACTGACATGACTCTGAGGGCTATCAGATTCTCCAAGATTCTTTAGTCTCTTTATGGAAAAGTCCCTCCGTGAGCCATCCATTTGGCATTTAAAAAATGAAACTATCACTAGGATCTAAAAACGAACAAGTATAAAAGTTAATTGCTGATGCAATTAATTTTTGGAGAATAGAGTCTTTAGAAAAGCTGCCACAGGGTGGCTTGGTTGGCACAAGGCTTTCAGGTATACATCTCCTCCTTGATTCATCCATCTGGGAAATTTACCTACAAGTTGGCCTTCCAGCCCTGGACCTTTCCTACCTCTATGTCCTCTTCTGGCTTCCATACCTAAGATAGGGGTATAGTAGAAGTCCCAGTAAAAAGAAAATTTCACTGGGCACTCCCAGGTGAAAAAATACACCAACATTCCCCAGATAGGCACTGGCTGAAATTTCCCTCAAACTTGGTTAGTAATAAGAATCCTCTGGAATACACCTTAGGAATCAGGTTCCTAGGCCCCATCCTAGACCTAATGAATCAGAATTTCCAAAAAAGTACCTGGAATTCTGTACTTTTAAACCTTTAAACCAGGTGATTCTTATCATCAGACAAAGCTGGAAAAAATAACATTAGTGAATATTTCTTATTACAGATTCTGGCACTTACACAACAGGGTATTTTTCCCCCTCTGAGAGGGGTAAAATGACAGTACTATCATCATCATTATCAATACAGCATTTGGAACCTGGGTTTGACCTACCAGGTATTGACTTGGCCATGTGACCTTAACCTCTCAGAGTCTCAGTTTCCTTATCCATAAAGTGGGGATGATATTGCATCTCCCTCACCGAGAATTAAAGGAGATAATAAATATGGTTACCCAATTCCTGTCAAATAAAGTGCATTCTCAATAAATGGGTGCTGTTTTTATTTCTCCACAGAAGAACCCTAGGGTGTTCTCATTATATAAATGATGAATAATGGTGCATAATGGTTGTGAGAAAGGAAGACTAGCCATTGATGGTTCTAGAGATCCACACAGATATATAAGCATAATCAGAAGACCCAACGCTCACTTCTCTGACTAGTCCCTGACAAATGTGGTTGGCTATATTAAGCAAAAGGAAAACCATTTTTATCAAAGTCTGGCTTGAGCTGGGTAAGTAGCACCCAACACAGTCGTGACTTGGACAGCTGGACTACCTTGAGATAGTGCCATGGGTTAGAAGTAGGATGATTCCCAGGTATAAGGACAGGTACACCACCTTCCTGACTGAATACAATTCTGCCTTAGAGATAGTTCTCCAACCCTGGAATCAGCTAATCTGGTTGATCCACAATTCCACCATTTACCTATAGTATGACCTTAGGTGAACTACTTAAACTTTGTGACCCTTAGTTTTCTTGCCCATAAAATGGTGACATTAAAGCCCCAGCTGGTGGCACACTGGGTAAGGCACTGGCCTGTGAACCCAAAGGTCATTGGTTCGAGTCCCCAGCCAGGGCACATAACCAGGTTGCAAGCCAAGTCTCCAGCCAGGTCTGTAGCTGGAGGCAGGTGAAAGGCAACCATACATTGATGTTTCTCTCCCTCCCTGCGTCTCCCTTCCCCTCTCTCTAAAAATAATAAAATAAAATCTTTAAAAAGAAATGGTGACATTAATAGTATCTTCCTAAAAGGTTGTTGGTAATTTTGAAAAAGAAAATGAAGTAAAGCAAATACAAGTTGGCTACTGTTAACTGTCTTCAGCAAAAGATAGATGATAATATCCCCTTGGAAAGAACTTTCTTTTCTTTTGTTCCTGTCACACTTCCCATCACCAAAGTAAGCAGGAATCTCCTGGTTAGATTATCTACATAATGTTCCTTCCCCTCACTCTGCATACACATCTATCTCAGGGGCTCCCTGCTGGGTCCCCGCTCCCTGTTCCCACAGATTTCCATCTACTTTGCCCTGTGATACCTTCAAAAAGGAGACTGACTTCTCCCCAGGACTTGGTTGGTTCCTCATCACACTGCTTTCAATCACTGCTTGTAGTAAAGAAGCACTTTCTACCGGTAGATAAGAAGTAGGAAGACAAAAAGACTGAGGGTGGAGATTGCGGGTGCTCAGGAAGGGTGCTGCACTTTCTGCAGGTAGGTAGGAAGTAGGAAGACAAAAAGACTGAGGGTGGGGATAGCAGGTGCTCAGGAAGGGAGGAGTGAGGATTCAGAATAGGAGTACAGAGGGTGGAAGTGTGTCATGAGGTTCCTCAAAATCGGTGAATTCTGAATCTCATCATTTTCAGTGAATGAACTCAGATGATTCACTTCCCTTTATTAGCCCTCTGTTTTCCTCTCTGTGTAATGAAAAGGGAGGTGCTTGCACTTCCATTGACGACAGAATAGAATGTAGAATCCAGTTTAAGAGAGCTAAGAGCACATGAAATTATACATCACATGGACAATGAATGTTACATTGGTTTTCTTTTTTTTATGTTTTATTTTATTTTATAATTTTATTGTCGTTGTATTACATCTATCCCCTTTTTGCTCCCCTCTGCCCCCCACATTGGTTTTCTTATAAACAAATTTTTGAGAATACTATCAAGTGACTGAACACATTTCCTTAAATGTCCTTAACTTCTTGGCAGTTTTCAGCAAACCCACCAGTTTCTAGCTCTTTGTTCCTGGGTACCCCCTTTAGCTTTCAGTAAAGCAGCCATTGCCATCCCACATGATAACCTGGGTTCTAAGCAAAACCAAGGGCCAGGGCCTAGCTTTGGTTCCTGGTGGGGACCCAGAATCCAGAATATCTAGAAATCAACGACCAACATTCCTTTAAAGTAATTAAGTTCCAGCCCTTGACTTCTTCATTTGGCTGAGATAGTATAACCTCAGGGTGCAGCTGGAGGGCTCTTTGCTTTCCATGAGTAAGGAGGCAAGTATGAGGCTTCCCCAGCCCCATTCTTTCCCAGCCACTGGAGGCCTGGCAGCTTCAGCAGCTTCCCTATCATGTTACAGGCCCATGACCTGGCTTTCAGTGCCTCCTGTGAGGGACAGCATCTTCCCCCTCAGCACTAAACACACAGGGTAAAGGAGTCCTCAGACCCAAGGAAGCTATGTCACCAGCATTCAGTGCCTCCTTCCCAGAACTGCAGAGGACTCTCTCTTCTCCAGGTGTGGGCAGTAAAGAGAAGAGCTCTAGCCACAGAGAAAGGAGCAGGGAGAAAAGGAGAGGGAGGGAGTAGGAGTGGAGGCTGTGCGGGTGAGCAGCACATGCAATTGGCCGGTTGCTGGGAACTGTTTAAGGACACAGTGTCCCCTCTTAACTGGAATCCTGGGATGGCCTCCAGAGAATGCTCTGGTTTTCTCGGTCACTATGGCCATAGTCAGGAGAACAAGGCAGGCAGGCACTCAGTGTGGGAGTTATAATTTACAAAGTTTATTCTTCTATCTCTAGCGTCTAGAACTGTGCCTAGCACATAATAAGTGGTCCATGATAAATATTTAATGCATGAATAAAGGAATGAAGAAATGCTTTCACCACACAAGCATGATCCCATTCAATCTGCAAAGTGAGGCACAAGCAGGGCAGGCATTGTCTCATTTTGCAGATAGAGAGCTCTTGCCTAAGGTCATTCAACTTGGATGTGACCGACCAGAGGCCAGATTCTGCACTCTCTATAGTGCCATGCTGACCATTCTTGGTATAGCAACCCAAGAACATACCATGTGATTCAACATGCACTTCCCTTTGGGTCATGCTGGTCAGAAAATAGCCCTTCAGGGGCCCAATTTCTAGGACACTGTTTCAGGGCTAAGTTTGGACATCCTGGTCCTCCTTGAATATCTGGCATCTGCCTGTTCTTTAATAAGCAGCTACAGGAAAGGGGACAGCTCCATTAGTCTCTGCTCCCACATCTGACTCAGGAGACAGGGCCTGATGGTTTTATTCTGAAGTCAGGAACAGAATGAAATCACACATAGCTGGTTCCTTATTCTTTATCTCTTGAGAGGAACTTCAGATAGCCCAAATCACCAAGGTAGTTCCTGAAACTCAAGCAAGTAACTCATATTACATACATCAAGGGCTTTCCAGGAGCTCAGAGCACATACTCTGAGAAGTGCTTCTGGAAGGAGAACTGCAAAGCCAGCAGGAGGGCTCTTCTGAGCTGCAACATCTTAAGTCACCAGGTCCTTCTCTTCACAGCATGCTGTCTTAGACTCCTCTCTTATGGAGGATGTGAGGTATAGGACACTGGAACAAGGATCAGAAAACCTGGGTTCTAGTGCTGGCTTTGCATCAACTATGTATCTTCCCTCTACCTCATTCTCCTCATCTGCAAAATGATTCCCAACTGATATCACAAGACAATTTTGAGTTTAAAGAGATACAAGTTGTGCAAAGCACTTTTTAGCACAAGACAGAAACAATGCCAATACTATGGCAAGAGAAAAATAAAGAAAACAGACAGAGAGAAGGAAAACCTCAGGATGCCCCAAAGCTCTCTGTTCCCACTTGTCCACTGATTCATTCATAATAAAGCACCTGTGTGAACAAAGAACGCACAAATGCTAGGGGAGAGACAAAGAGAGTTAGTAGTCTCTGTCCTCAACAAATTGAAACTAGCACAGATTACGCACTAAAAGATGGACTCGGAGATTTCACAGAATGCCACAGAGTAGAAAGGAAGTTGGGTGAGGAGTTGGAGGCTTTGGTATTGTTCAACAAAGTGAAGAGGCCACAGAGGGAAGGAGGGAGAAGAGGGGAGTCACGCTGCATAACGGTCTCCCTGTTGGGGAGGAAATGAGGTCACCCTGCCCTCCAAAATCAGTATGACAGCCTCCAGACAAGTAATCTGGAGTCATGAGAGCTGCTGGGAGCTCAGTGAATCATGACAGTCTGCTGGGAATTTCCTAATCACTAACCTAAGAGTTTCGGGGTAAGTCCTAAACCTGCAACACCTCTGTTTACATTTTGCTCACGTTTATTTACAATTAATGGGTTCTAAACCCAAACAGAGAGTGCCACAGCCTTCTAGAGGAAGTAGTGAGGCCACCTCTGAGACCTATGGCATCTTTGACTCAGTCCATCCCCTGGGAGGCTGCCAGTTTAGCTGGTTGGTCAAAGAAAAACCCTCTCTGGAGAACAACGGGTAGTCTGCCTCCTTAAAGCTGGATGGTAAACTTAAATTTCCCCAGACAGAGGCTGGCAACCTGAGACCTCTGGCTATAACAGAGCAAAGAGAGGCTTTCTTCCTTCCTACCATCCTAGCACTCCCTGCCCTCCTTCTCCTATTCTTCTCAACGGGAGCCAGATTCAAGGTCCAGGTATGCCAGGCAGCAAAATACATTAGGCCAAGGCAGAGAGGAGGACCAAGCCTTGGGTTTGGCCTTGGTCACTTAGTGAATTACAGGGATTCAGACCTCCCCCGTCTCATCAAGGGAGATAGTCTCAGTGAGTAGAATCCAAGTTACCTCAAGCCCAGGTTCCCAACACTAAGAGAAAGGAGTAGGGGTGAGCGAACCTCAGAATCTCTACTGTGTTCCTTCACAGTGGTGCCTGTGGGATATGTGCATGTGCACTGAGTTACACAACTGTTCACCTTGCCCATGGGCAAGGACACGAGTTGAGTTCTTTATACACACATGGTCAGTTTTACTGGAGCTCAGTCTTATTTGATAAGCAGTAATTTTATCTTATTAGAAACAATGCCCTGTGATGAAGCAGAACACTAATTAAACATGCATTTAAAGGCTGTAATTATCTTTTTGGAGTGGATGATAAAAAAGATGTTTTCAAAAACTTAGTGTAAGCCCTGGCTGGTGGCACAGTGGGGAAGGTGCTGGCCTGCAAACCCAAAGGTCGCTAGTTCAATTCCCCAGCCAGGGCACATAACCAGGTTACACGCCAGGTCTCCAGCCAGGTCCATAGCTGGAGGTAGGTGAAAGGCAACCATACATTGGTGTCTCTCTTCCTCTCTGCCTCTCTCCCTACCCCTCTCTCTAAAAACTAATAAATAAAATATTTTTAAAAATTTAAACAATGTAAAAAATCTTCTTCTCAGTCTTGTCCTTCAGTTCCCAAATTCCTCTCCTCAGAGGTGAAAACAGAACTTCCTACCCCTCTACAGCTTTCTTTCTACATTAATAAGACTTCACTATTTAACTGCCTGCATTAACTAACTATACTTTGGCCCAGGCAAATAAATGAGTTGTTCATTATAGGAGCTTTCTGAAAGGCCCAGTCACCATTTCAATAGAAAGCATCTGACAGTTTGTGCACTAAGACTTTGTCCTCGCAATTCTACAACACTGTATCACCACCTATAAACTAATCCTTATCAAGCCCTTACTTTCAAAGACTGCCCTTAAACCAAATTGCAAATTCTCAATAATATCCGACCTCCCTTTCCCCCTTTCCCCATCCACTACCAAACTCCCTTACCTTGGTAAGCAATTATCTCAGTTTTGCCTTATCCACAGGTTGTGTTGATGATTTTGGAAGAGTCGGCATCCGGCATAAGCAGCCCCTGTTAGCAGGTTTTTTGTCTGTTTTCAGAGAGCATATGCCGTGTGCATTTTCAAGTCGAGGAAAACCTATGAAGGCTGAGGACTATGTCCCTGTACCTAGAGTTCTCATTCACTCTCCTAAGCATTTGGGGGCCGAGGGTGAAAAATTGAAGAAGAGCTGATTTAGGGGCTCTGGTGGAGGCATCAGAGCTAGACAGGGGAGAGAGTCTCTGGAAAGACTCTCTCCCCTCTCTGGAACTGGGTGTGTAGGTGGGTGGGTGGTCGGCACTGGGGCGGGACCTAAACCAGGTGCATGGGAGGAGGGCCGGGGAATTTAGGTTCCTCTGTATCCCACAGTTCAGACCTCGTGGCCCCTGCCGCCGGAGACCAGGACGCTCTTCACTCTCAGTCACAGGTGAAGAAACATGCTGGGGTCCAGGTCGCGGCGCTACTCGAGGAAGAGGAGGAAAGGGAGTGGACCGGGCGATCCCGGGGCGGGGCCAGGGCCAAGGCGGGTCTTAATATACAGCCCGCACCACCAGCCTGCAGCGCAGTAGGGAGGCTGGGGCCCGGGAACCGAGCCGCGTCTCAGGGTGTCAGCTTGTCCGCCAGGTCCCGTGCCCACCCGCCGCAGCCGCCGGTGAGTGCGGGCCCCGTTAGGAGCGCTGGGGGGATGCGCAGCGGCTGCGACTCCTGCGGGCTTCCCTTCCCCCCACCCGGCGGCCCCGGCGGGTCAGCGGCTCTGCGCCGAGTTCCTGCTCCGCGTGTCCCAGCGTCTCCCCGCGGACGCGGGTCCAGGCTGTGCCGAAACCCCCGAATCCCAGAGAGGGAAGACCACCAGGGGTTCGCCTGGCAGGTGACCCCTAGGGTCGGCCCTGAACTGCGGTAACCCACCGGGTTCGCCTTCCCGCTCCTCGGCTTCTTCCCCTGACTTCTCCTTCCCTTGCAGAGCCGCAGTCTGAAGTCCCAGCTTCGCCACCATGAGAGTCCCCCTGGCGTGCCTGCTCCTTTGTGCTCTGGTTGGTAATAACTGTGAAGTGAGCGGCTTCCCTGCTTTTGACCTGTAGCCGTGGGAGGGGGCTTGCAGGACCCTCCCCAACGAAGAGCACCAGGGGGCGGAAGGGGCTGCGGTGGGGAGCTGGAGATCCCTGGATCCCACCCGCCTCAGGGCCAGGCCCTCCGGAGAGACAGGACAGGTGTGGCAGCCGGGATCCTGAGAACCAGGGGAGTTTGCACCTGCAGCCAAAGGAGGAAAAAGGCCTTGGAATTGCCCCAGCCTCCTGTCATCTGATATGGGAAGCTTGCTCAAGTCAATCCATTTCTCTTCTTTGGAAACCTATGATCTTCCATTTAAGTTACACGTGGTCAGAGTGAGGGGAGAGGGAGCTGTAGGAAAGGGAGAGTTTGGGGATTAGGGCCAGTTTAACCGCACCCTGGAGCCCCAGGGACACAGAACCTTTGGTGAACTTTCCTCTTCCCTCTATCTTTTCCAGGGCATCCATGACCTTCATCGAGTGTCTGGTGCATGTGAGTATCCACCCCTTGCACAATATCTGGCTGCACAGACATCTTGGAGAAGCCTCAGGAGGCAGCCCTCCTTGTCCCTGATGCAGGGCTGGCTCCTCCCTAACTTTCTCCTCTCCTGCTCCTTGCTCACCTACCCCACCTTTTTGCTTTTCAGCAGACTGCGGCTGTCTGAATGGAGGTACATGTGTGTCCTACAAGTACTTCTCCAACATTCATCGATGCAGCTGCCCAAAGAAATTCCAGGGGGAGCATTGTGAGATAGGTATGGGGATCTTGGGTCTAACTGGGAGGTGGGGGCAGGGAGAGATGAGTGGGTTGCAAGGGCAGGTAGGGGTTAGAGTGGGAGACACCGTCCCTAAGGGATATGATATGCACAGTCAAACACATAAACACACATTGCCTCCTGAAGCTGCGGCTACACAGATCATGGAAGGAGACCTTTTCCTTTGTCTTCAGCCAGGCCTAGCTGAAGACATGTGACACCTAGCAGTATCTCTAAAATGCCTGTCCAGACTTCCTCTTCTTTCTGATACTCTCTCATCCTCACATCTTTCCATAGATACATCGAAAACCTGCTATCAGGGAAATGGTCACTCTTACCGAGGGAAGGCCAGCACCGACTTCATGGGCCGGCCCTGCCTGCCCTGGAACTCTGCCAATGTTCTTCTGAAACCGTACCATGCCCAAAGGACTGATGCTCTTCAGCTGGGCCTGGGGAAACACAATTACTGCAGGTGAGAGGGAGGGAGCAAGGACCTTCCCAATGGCCTCACAGAAGCCCTTATTAACATCCCCTTCTGCTCCCGGAGTGCTGGCTATACCATGAGAAAGGCAAGGCCTCTGGTTGCCTCTTTCTTGGAGAGGGGGATGTAGGAAAGACATTCTGTGTTGATATGACCCCCCTATACCCTCTCTGTTGCCAGGAACCCAGATAACCAGAGAAGGCCCTGGTGCTATGTACAGGTTGGCCTAAGGCAGCTTGGCTATCCGTGCATGGTGCAAGACTGCTCTTTTGGTGAGTGTCACCAACCTGCTTATGATAGGGGACAAACTCATAAGTCCCCTTATTCCATCACAGGAAGGATAAGGATGGAGGTGCATCTGGCCCCCCGAAACTGGGATGTCAGAGGATGAGGAGAGGGACACTTTATCCTACCTATCTTCCCAAGACATCCCTTTGTTTCTCCTCCAGGAAAAGATCCTTCTTCTCCTCCTGAAAAAGCAGAGTTTCAGTGTGGTCAGAAGGCTCTGAGGCCCCGATTTAAGATTATTGGGGGAAAACCCACCGACACCGAGGACCAGCCTTGGTTTGCAGCCATCTATAGGAAACACCGTGGAGGTTCTGTCACCTATGTGTGTGGTGGCAGCCTTATCAATCCTTGCTGGGTGGTCAGCGCCACACATTGCTTCATGTATGTTCCCTCTCTCTCTCCTCCCTGACCCTCCTGCCCTACCCCAAACACATCCTTTTCTCCTTCCCAGAAAAAGATTCCACTTCAATTCTACCCTGTCAGCCCTACCATGCAGCCCATAGCTCTGGGGACAAATCATGCTCTGGGGTCACTGTGGTGGGAAAGAGGAAGGAACAGGATCTCATGAGATCAGAGTGTCTGACAGGTCTCCCCTCCCACAGTAATCACCCAAAGAAGCAAGACTACATTGTCTACTTGGGTCGGTCAAGTCTTAACTCCAAGACAAACGGGGAGATGAAGTTTGAGGTGGAAAAGCTCATCTTGCACAAGGACTATAGCGCTGACACACTTGCTCACCACAATGATATAGGTGAGTGGAAAACTTTTGCCATCATGATGCTGGCCTGGAGAGGAGGGTTTCAAAAAAACACTCAAGTAGGAGGGAGGTGGCAGTTATAGGGGAATTCGAAGACCC
This sequence comes from Noctilio leporinus, assembly GCA_004026585.1. Taxonomy (NCBI): domain Eukaryota; kingdom Metazoa; phylum Chordata; class Mammalia; order Chiroptera; family Noctilionidae; genus Noctilio; species Noctilio leporinus. Next base: position 93,991 of record PVIW01001505.1, on the reverse strand, counting down.
TACTTTACACAACAAAGGGGAAGAAGGGAAGGGTTTGGAGTGAAATACATATATGAGGGGCTTGGTGCTCCCTTGTAAAGTCCCTGAATTTTCCAACAGAAAGCCTTCTCTGGATGGCAGTGGCCCTGTGCACAGATGGCTTGGTCTGGGATGACCCTTTCTTTGTTTAGATGCAGGCTCTGTCTGTCCCAGGATATGGACCTGTGAGAGCACTGGGCTGGATGTCAGCCCAGCTACCCTCAGCCAGGGTTTTTTGTAGAAAAAAACTCACACAGCTGTATGCAGTAGCCCTGGCTGTCCAGCCTTTGTCAGCAGCCAGAACAAAGCCCACAAGGCATGGCACAGGGGAGGCTGTTTCATCCTGCCAGCCCACCTCCCAGGATGACCTCTGACCCTCACTGACCTAGGAATAGATAGCTATTCCCTCCGCATTTGGAGCGCAGAGATGGTGACCAGATGGGGTGACCTTTCCCCTCTGATCTCTTCCCCCTCTCTTAGCCTTGCTGAAGATCAGTTCCAACTTGGGCAAGTGTGCGCTGCCATCCAGATCCATACAGACCATCTGTCTGCCCTCAAGTTCAAGTCCTGGCGACACTGAGTTTGGCATGAGCTGTGAGATTGCTGGCTTTGGAAAAGAGAATACCAGTAAGTGACCTTCGGGGCCAGCTGAGGGGTCCTGGGGGAGTATCATCACCTGGAAGTGAGCTCAGCTTGATTAAGGAGATAGAGATAGAGATACAGAGATAGGAACACTGTGGAGGTAGCAAATGGGTATAGGGATGGAATAGGGAGCATTTTTTAGGGAATGGTGGACCATAAAGGTAATGGGAGGTGAGGAACTATAGCTGGGGTAAAAACTCAGTTTTGGGTGGAAAAGGAATAGGGGTTTGCCCTTGTAGAAATACATTCTGGTCCCATCCTTGACAGAGTCCCAGTGGGAAGGCTGGACAGACACATCTCCGCATAAATTCCTTCATGTTTCTTCCATCCAGCCGACTATCTCTATCCAGAGCAGCTGAAAATGACTGTTGTGAAGCTGGTTTCCTACCAGGAGTGTCAGCAGCCCCACTACTATGGCTCTGAAGTCACCACCAAAATGCTGTGTGCTGCTGACCCAGAATGGAAAACAGATTCTTGCCAGGTGAGAATTCTATGCATCTCTCTCCATCATCCTGAAATCTCTCTGGGGTTCCTGGGCATGTCTCTGCCAGCTTTGGGGAGCCTCTCTCCAACCAAACTCTCAAGAAGCCAGAATCAAGAGCCCAAGTTTTAGAAAGTTTAAACCAATCCTTATGTTTTTACCAAACATTTATCATCAGCCTGTCTCTGTGCTAGGCACTTCAGACTGGGGTAGAGAGAGGGATAAGAAGAAATAATAGAAAATAATACAGTTCAATTTTCAGGGTATGGTGAGAATTATAAATGATCAGATATTTAGCAGAAGGAGGTGAGTGCTGACCAGATGGTCACAAGGGGAAACTTTAAAGAGAATGTGACTCAAAAGGGATTTAAGGAGGCAGAGGAAAGAAAGAAGAGTATTTCAGTTGCAAGATATAAAAATGAGAATGAGCACAGCTTATTCCAGGATGGGAAGAGAGGAAGGGTCTGAGAATGTAGGTGGAATAGTGGCAGATAATAGAGCTTTGAAAGCCAAGCAGAGGATTTAAGCTCCATGTGGTAGGAAATGGTAGTCACTAAGGACTCGACTGACTCTGGGAAACTCTCCCTTCTCTCTCGGGCATGATTGGGTGGTACGGTCTGACAGCCCCCACTCCCACCCCCAACTTCTTCCAGGGCTTACCTTTTGTGTCTTTGGCTTAACAGGGAGACTCAGGGGGGCCCCTGGTCTGCCCCATCAATGGCCACCTGACTCTGACTGGAATTGTGAGCTGGGGCCGTGAGTGTGCCATGAAGGACAAGCCAGGTGTCTACACAAGGGTCTCGCGCTTCCTGTCTTGGATCCAAGCTAACATGGAAGAGAATGGCCTAGTCCTATGAATGGCCCTCCAGGAGCCATCTATTTCCATGGTGATCGTCAAGTTTGCAGTAGGTCCATCTGCACCAGCTATATATAAGGAAGAGACTGAGAAAGATAGACTCTGCAGAGATGGTTTTCTTGTGCTGCCCACCAGGGTGAGCAACAATAGCTTCACCCTTAGCCACAGGCCTGGGTGCTGGATGCCCAGATCCCCTCTGGCCAGGATGGAGGGGTGGTCCTGATCCAGGATGGTACTGACTAGTAGTCTTCTTCTGGATTAAAAACTCCTGGAGATAAAAATTGCATCTCCCACAAATGGGAAGAAACGGCAGCTTCCCCCGCAGTGGGCCTTCTTGAAGCCTACTGTTGGGAAATGAATAATTTCCCAATTAGGAAGTGTAACAGAACTGAGGTCTCTTGAGGGAGCTTGGCCAATATGGGAAGAGTGTTTAGGGACACTAATACCTGGAGGGAAGGGCTCTGACATTCCATGAATGTATCAGGAAATATTATACATGCATGTGTATGTTTGCACACTTGTGCACAGGCTATGAGTAGTCAGCATGAGTAAGAGCTGGTGTTCCTATGTCTGATTATTAAGTCTAGATATTTCTCTAAACTGTATGGATTGTGAGATCCCATAGAATGATCTGTCAGGAGAGGTCATGGGCCATACCTGGGGCCTCTTGGGTCCCCCATCTGATGATGACTATGAATGTATCCTTCTGGGGCATGGCCCATGACCAGCATTAAAATTTCACTTTCACTTTCACATAAATGTCCCTTTCTTGGCCAGTTATCCCTCTAACCTTACAGCTGAGTTCATGCACTCCTCACTATGTGGGGTGAGGACCACTCCTATACACTGAATATTTAATAATTATATTCTGTTATTTTTATTTATATCTATTTTTGTAATTTTGAATAAAGGTGATAAATAAAATGTGATTTTTCTGAATAATTTGTTTCTTCTCTGGTGCTTGTGTCAAAGAGAGCTGGAGAGCATAAAAAGTAGAATGTGACCATGATGGCATGTACACCAGGCAATCTTGTGAGGCTGCACCTCTCGACTTAGTGGGACTTTGGGAAGCGGAGGCTAGGAAAGTGGTAGGCCAAGTGCTTCATAACACATAAGGTACAAAAAGGCGTTGTAAGCCTAGGCCCACGGCTTTGTAAATAGCGTGCAGGCTGGGTGTCAACTGCCAGTTCCCTCCTCAGTGTGATGCTTTTCCACAATGTAAATCTTGTACAACTGTGCATGATGGTCCTCTTTAGTATTAGTCTTATAATATTCTCTTCACTCTGCTCCTAACAACCCTTGGGTTGACCTAACCAAGGAGAACACTTTTGTATGAGTGAAAACTGTTGATCCAAAACCCAGCTCAGCTCCAGTCTGTGCCACTCAGGGAACAGAAAACATGATTTCCCATTATCTACAATGTGGGCGTGTGGGTGGTGCCGAGTTCTCTCAGTATGTTAATGGAGCTTGTGACTTGCCATTGCCATCCCTAAGATCAGGTGGCTCAGAATTTAAAGCTGTTTGTTATCATACTGAAGGTGGGCATATATTTTGAACCAAGCATCAGCTTCTGAAGAAGCAGGGTGTAGAAGTCAGGCTGGGAGATACAGTCAGGTGCCAAAATGTTGGAGTTCCCAAGCTATGTTAATGGGCTTTGGCAGTGTTTCTTAACCAAGTTACCTGAGAGACTGTTCCACCCACAGAAATTGTAATTTAGATCAGGGCTGGTGTCAGACTTTGTGGTTTTGAAAAGCTACTTAGATGTTTCTGATAAGCACCCTGATTGAATATATTTTGGGGACAATTGGCCAGGTTACATGAAGTGCTCAGTAAACTCAAGATGTGGTCAGCATGTGTTCTCTGCTTGAACAGTCAGTTTTCTGCATGAGGCTTGGGGGTGCAAGTTCTCCTGGGCTTCTTGCTCAGAGGTTCCTAGACCATGGACTCTGGGAGGGCAGTTTTTCATCCCTACAATCTAGCATGTTGTCTTACTTGGTATGACGCAGTGGTTTCAGAATATAGGTTTTGGAGTCAGGTGGCCTGGACTAGAATACTGGCTCTGACGCTAGCTGTGTAGTTTGGGAAAGACTTAATCTATCTATGCCCTCTGTTCCTTCATCTGTAAAAGAGATAATAGTATCTACCTCCCAGGATTATTGTAGGGATTCATGAGTTCATAAATCTCTCAGCATAATGCTGGCACCTAGTAAAGGCACAAAAATGGTGGTTATTGATAGAAAGGTATGTAAATTCTTACAGAATTGAATGAAACCTCCTTCTCTCTTCCTCCCCAGGATTGCACAGATTGTTTTGTGGGAGCTAAAACTTGTTAGGAAAGAAAAGGCATGATGCTTAGCTAAGGGGCCCAGCCCAGCCTGAGTCTCTACTCAACCTCTGCATTTCCCCCCCAGGGGCCAAGAAAGATCTTGTTACAACAAGAGCAGATCTAGCATCAGGACTCACAGACACTGAAAACAGGAAGTAGGAGCTCCACTGGCAGGGTTGAGCAATGACACTAACTCTTCAGAACACTCCCCAGCCTCCACCCTGATCCCCAGCCAGCTGCTGCCTCTTCTCTGAATTGCGGACCTCACTCAGGGCTGGCGAATATCAGCTACTTCTCCAGCAACCGGTTTCACGGCTCCAGGTACTACCCTGTTAATCACTTTAGGGACTCCCTTGCTCAAGTGCTCACCATGTACTGGCTAAGTTCTTAATCTTCACAAAACTCCTAGGCGAAATGTGATATCATTAGCCCTATTTTATAGTGGAGAAAATGAAGGCACATAGAGATGGAGTGACCTGCTCAAGGCAATGCAGCTGGCCAGTGGCAGAGCCGGAATATGGACCCAGGCAGCTGGTTCCGGCGTGTACAAGCCAAGCACTATGACAAACGACCTTTTAGCAGGGCCTGACTGAGGAAAGAAGAGCAGCCCTCCTTTTGAGGTCCCTACTTCAGGGATGCTGGGTATCTAGGGTAAGCGTATTAGAATTTCAACCCCTACCTAGATGATAGTTCTTCCCTCTTAAAAGATTCCTGGGCCAAGTGAGGATACTCAGCCACCATTTTCAAAGTAAAACCACCTTCTCAAGCTAACCTCAGCCTTTTTGTTGTTGAAACCTGACTTCATTGAAGTGGTTTCCGTTTTCACCAGACTCCTCCTTCTGAAATATTCTGTATCCCATCCGATTATCAGGACTCAACTTGATTTCCACTTATACTCTGTTTTTCTCAAACTACCTCCTCCCCACAGCTACATCTCTGTATATATCCCTCCACATTCACCTGTCATGTATCCACTTTCCTCCCTGGAAGAAAACATGGAAGCCTTCCCTTTGAATCACACATTGAGAGATATTACTGAGCTGTTTTTATTTTTTTAATATTTTATTTATTTTTAGAGAGAGGGGAAAGAGAGAAAAAGAGAGGGAGAGAAACATCAATGTGTGGTTGCCTCTTGTGCACCCCCAGCTGTGGGTCTGGCCTGCAACCCAGGTATGTGCCCTGAGACTGGGAATTGAACTGGTGACTCTTTGGTTCACAGGCCAGCGCTCAATCCTCTGAACCAAGGCTGAGCTGTTTTTAAAATGATAGTATTATTGATATGTAACATGTACTATGAAATTCACCGACTAAAGTGTGCAACTCATGAGTTTTAGTATATTCACGGAGTTGTGCAACACTCAACGCAATTAATTTTAGAACATTTTCATTACCTCAAAAAACAACCACAACAACAGCAACAAAAACTCCTTAGCCCTGGCAGGTGTGGCTAAACCAAAAGGTTACAGGTTTGATTCCTGGTTGAGGGCATATACTTGGGTTGTGGGTTCAGTCCACAGTTAGAGGGTGTTTGAGAGGCAACAAATTGATGTTTCTCACATCGATGTTTCTCTTCCTTTATTCTTCCCTTCCCCTCTCTCTAAAATCAATAAACATATCCTTGGGTGAGGATTAAAAAAAATACCCCTTAGCAGTTGCTCTCTTTTTCACCTCAACCTCCTTAACCCCTAATCTACTTTCTAATGGGTTTGCCTATTCTGGATATTTCATATATATATATATATATATATATATATATATATATACTCATATATCATGTGATCTTCTGTGATTGACTTCTTTTACTTCCTGTAATGCCTTTCAGTTTCATTCATCTCGTAGCATAAATCTGTGCTGTTGTTGAGTTTTAAGTAGCAAATTGGGAAAAAAGATAGCCTAGTCCCCCTTCTGACTTTGCAGTCCCTTTGACATTCATTCAACAACCCTTTAAAAAATTTTGAATACCTAGATGCCAGGTACTCTTTTAGATGCTGGGGATACAAAAATAAGTGGGACATAGTCCTAGTTTTCAAGGAGCTCAACAACTTTGTGAAGGAGATAGAACCATGACCATAATTCAATGTGATAAATGATGTAGCAAAAGTATGTATAAAGTACATGGAACATTGATGAGGAAGCAATTAATTCTGCCTTGGGAAGTCAAGGAGAATTTTACAGAGGAGGTGACATTTTACTTTGGCCTTCTGGTGGCACAGTGGATAAGGCACCAGCCTGAAAACCCAAAGGTTGCTGGTTTGATTTCCCAGCCAGGGCACATAATGAGGTTGCAAGCCAGGTCTCCAGCCAGGTCTGTAGCTGGAAGCAGGTGAAGGGCAACCATATATTGATGCCTCTCTCCCTTCCCCTCTCTCTAAAAATAATAAAAAATAAATAAAAATTTAAAAAGAAAAGGAAATAAATTTGCCAAACAAGAAAAAGGTATGCTAGGCATTCTAGGGAAGGTCACAAAGGCATGAAAAGGCAAGGCATTCACAAGAAAGGATGAATAGATTGCTAGGTAGATAAAAGCGTTTTGGTGAGGGGACAATAAGCAGGCAGAGTGTGTGTGTGTGTGGGGGGGGGAGGTTGCTGGTGGGATCCAGCTGGTGAGGACACATAGGCAAGGCTAATACTCAGTAGGAGGCACTAGTACTACTCAATCACTAAATAGTTATTTTCCCAAGAGCCCACCTATGTGGCTCCTGCCACCCAGCTTCTCTTCACTTCTTTAGGATCCAGCAACCAAAGGGTTAATGGCTGCCAGGCAGGGACCTCTGTGACACCTCTTTCCTCCAGCTGCCATCAAAGTGGAGGTACTCTGAAGTCCTGCTAGTTAAATATTTACAATGTCACCTGTTACCCTCAGGAACTATTTTTCAAAATCTAGAAAGTTAATTAACATCAAAGAGTCATGCAAAGTTTTTTTCCCCCTTAACTAAAAATTCCCAACCAATTATAAAGGAAAAATGCTTCTATATGATTCCACAGCTATTGTTAACACTTTCAGCTTCTTAGATCTTCTTTGCAATCTCAAATTCATCTAATTAACTCAACATTGAGTTTCCAAAGTCCTGATCCTACATTTTGAAGAAAGAATGAAGAACAAAGTGGAATAACTCTATAGTCAAGCTGCTAAATTACTAAAATCAAGTAGGATGAGGCATGAGGAAAATATTTTACTCTTGCTTCAACTAGTCTGATAACCTAAACTTTTGAACTCTCCAGCTATCCCTGAAGATATGTTTCTCTCTCTCCCATCTCTATCTATATAAGATCATCTATATCTACAACTATCTCTTATAAATAACCCTTTGATTACTTTTTGAAGGACTTAGGAAACCATGTCCAGACCTCCTGATACTCATTATCTAGACTACCAAGCACCTGGAAGATTATCATCCTGGACCAATTTAGAAGCTAAGGATGAAGGACTGATTCTTCTCAAGAATATACTTTTTACTATAAGAACTCTCAGCTTCTCTTTCTTCTTTAAAACACTCTGGGACCTAGCTGGTGTAGTTCAGTGGATTGAGCACCGGCCTGAGAACCCAAGGGTCCCTGGTTCAGTTCCCAGGCAGGGCACATACCCAGGTTGCAAGCCAGGTCTCCAGCCAGGTCCCCAGCTGGAAGCATGTGAAAGGCAACCATACATTGATGTTTCTCTCCCATTCTTCCTCCTTCCCTTGCCCCCTCTCTAAAAATAATGAGTAAAATCTTAAACAAACAAAAAAACACTCTGGACACTGCCTAGTTGTGTTTTTGGTTTGCATACACAAAGACCCTGGAATAAAATCATTACCATTTATTTCTAGCCAAAGCCTCCTGACTCTTCTGTGTTCTGTTGACAACCTTCTCCTTTCACCCCAAACTTTCTCCCAAAGTCTCATTCATATGCAAGATTAAGTTACCTCCAATGACCAGTTGACCTACAAATGTGTATCTCCGGCCAGATTTTTCCTCTAAACTTCAGACTCTTATTTTCCATTGTCTACTTGCCATCCCGTTTTGGTTGTCACATGTAAGGTACCTGAAACTCAGCCTGCCCCAAACTGGCCCTATCTTCAGGCCCCCAGCCAGAAGGACTTCTTTCCTTGCTCTGCCTCAGGTGATGGCACCATCACCATTCACTTCTGGGAACCTAGGAGTCACCCTGGTGCTTCTCTCCCCTCACCTGCTCCCCTCATCCGATCCATCACCAAATCCTGAACATTTGCCTAATAGCTCTTGGAGTCATCCATTTCTCTCCATTTTCACTACCACTATCAACTTTTGCCTGGACTACCACAATAGCTTCCTAACTGGCCTCCTCATTGACTCTATCTCTCTTTCCATGCCTTCCCACTGCCCCACCAATCCATTCTATTCACCTGAAATAAGAAATCTTTTTTTTTTTTTAATTTTAAAGGTTTTATTTATTATTTTTAGAGAGAGGGGTAGGGAGAGAAGCAGAGAGGGAGAGAGACATCCATGTATGGTTGCCTTTCACCTGCCTCCAGCTAAGGACCTGGCTGGAGACCTGGCTTGCAACCTGGTTATGTGCCCTGGCTGGGGAATCGAACTAGCGACCTTTGGGTTCGCAGGCCGGAGCCTTATCTACTGAGCCACCAGCCAGGGCTTAAGAAATCTTTTGAAAATTCAAATGACTCCCTGTCCTCCTGGCTGGCTGGCTTGGGCAGGATTTGGCCCCTACTTCCTTTCTAACGCCACCTGACATCACACTCTCCCAGTCTTGCCCTGCTCAGCTATTCTCTTACCTGTCAGTCCCTCTGTCACCATCACCATAGGGCCCTGGGGTATGATGTTCCTTCTGCCTGGGACTTAATCTTTATTTCTTTTTTTGGTTGTCAAATGATCCTTAATTGAAATATTTTCATTTGTAGTTCTTAATTAGCCAGGCATGCCACTGCACCGATGCTGATTGTCATCTATGATGTCAGGTGGGTGACAGCCATCCACATTGCAGCCCACAGACTGGGTAGTCCCCAGGATCTCTTTATCAGTTCCAGAGAGTTCTCTAGCTAAAGACCAGTGCCACATGTGTTGGACAATGTTCACAATCTCATCAAAAGTGATGTTTCCACTGTGCTTAGTTTGTTTGTTTATTTGTTCTTCTTTCTGCCTTGTGGTGATTCTTTTACCTCAATCTGGACCTGTTCTGCATGGTTAGTTTCACCATAATCCTCAGAACCTTCCAATCACAGGTTGCTTTGGCGATGTCATCACCAACCTTTTTTGGAGAGAGGCTCAGGGGGCCAATCTTGGGAACCAGGGCAGATGGGGCACCAACTTCCCCACTGTGCACCTCAGGTATATGACTTTGGTCCTATTGGGGTCAAACTTCAGAAGCATGGGGATGGGGCTGGTGTCTGATGAACTTGGATTCATCTGACTGAAAAAGGTTATACCTTTGCCTCCTCTGAGCTGAAAGCTGAAAAAGCTGCCCTGGACTCTCTTTAACTAGTTAAGTTTTTCCTCTTGCTTCAGAGATCATTTCTTCAAGGAAGTCTTCCCTGGGTTGCCAACATCTATATTAGAATCCCACTATTTTGCCTATAGACTATCACCTCTTTGATGTACTTGTCACTGTTGCAATTTTACCTTTGCTGCATCATTACTTGATTAATGAAGGCATTTCCTCACCAAATTGTAACCTCAATGAAGGGCAGTGTGCTTTTGATCACTACTGTATCTTCAGCACTTAACATGATGTCTAGAATATGGCAAACATTTAATATTTATTGAATGCCTTCTTATGTATTGCTTTTCATTTGTTTCCTCACTGTGTTTATTTTTTACATAGTTGGGTTCACACTCTCCATATAATTTTGTATCTGGTCTTTATCCTTTGGTTATTTTTGTCACAAACCTTTTCCTATGGTGTTGCAAATATCTCCAAACCTTATATGTTCAATGTAGTTAATAATAACACTCATCCAAGCTACCTTTCTGGATTGAGAAGTCATAGGTAAAGTATACAGCAGTTCTTTGTAAACTATGCATACATGTGAGAAATTACTGCATTTAAAAGGAAATGTGGGTGGCCCTGACTGGGAAGCTCAGCCTGTTAGACTCTCATCCCAATACATTAAGGTTGTGGGGTTTGACCCCTGGTCAGGGCACTTAGAAGAAGCAACCAATTAATGTATAAATAAGTGGAAAAACAAATCAGCATCTCCCCCTTTCTCTGTCTCTCTCCTTCCATCTCTTTAAAATCAATAAATAAACATTTAAATAAATAAAAGGATATGTTGGTGTAATTTATCCCCAGTGCCCTCTCTACCCTTTATACCTCATTACCTTGGGCATTTTTTCAGTGCCCTTGTTCCGCCTGGTCACCTAGTTAAGGTCTAAAATAACTTATTAACTCGAATATGCTACGAGTCCAAGGAGGTTTGCATTTTTTAAAAGGACTTCTAAAAGAAAAATACTCAGTCCAAGTTGATGAAGCTTGGGGGCTGGGAAAGCACTCAGGATCTTCATTGATCATTGATTCATCCTTCACTCATTCATGTAACACACATTCATTGAGAGTCACAGCCTGACACTGTGCTGTGTGGAAGAGAAGCCCCAGTCTCAGCTTCAGGGGGCTCATGGTCAAGTGAGGTAGCAGACAAGTAAGTGAATACAGAGAGACCGTTGCTGTGAGGAAGATGTGTAAGATGGCCCTGGGGGGCCGAGAGGGGAGTCCTAAAGGGTAAATATGGAAGGGAGAAATGACACTTTGAGCAGATGAAACATCATGTGCAAAGGTAAAGAAGAAGGAGGAAGCATGGGACACTCAAGGAACTGCAAGTTGTTAAAGTGGATGGGGCATAGGGCCAGCTTTGGAGAGGTGATCTGGCTGGTGAGAATGATGAGAGCTAGAACCTATAGGTCCTGGAGATCTGGCCTGCCACATGAAGGTTTTTAGACTTTACTGTGGAAGGGAGTCATTTAAAAGTTTGAAGCATGTGACAGCAGTGGGACAGATTGATTAATAGAAGACTTTTGATCCTAGATGGGACTATCAGAAGGGAATGCCAGTTCAGAAACCACTACAACTAGTCACAGGGCAGCTGCAGAGAGTTTGAACCAGGGCAGCGGCAACGGGGGAGGGAGAGGGTGCAGATATGAAAGATTTTGTGGAAATAGGACAGACTTGGTGCCTGGCTGAGGGTGGAAGGAGAGTATCATTTGGTTTGGCCCCTGGCTTCAGACAGAAGTTTTTACCATAAGTGATTTTCCTAAAGCCGTAGGTAGTAGTAGGTTGTGGACTAAGCCAAAATGGCTACTGGTGGAATTTTAGGGATCAGCATCTACAGGGCAACCCAGATGTGCTAATTACCTCCAGGACTCTGTCCACTCAACTAGAGAACATCCCTCTCACCATAATCACCAAATGGTGATGTCTGACGAAACTTCGGGGGTTCATGCTTCTTCCCTAAGCACCCCAGGTCTATTCGGCCCTGTGACGGTTCCTGACTCGAGGAACTTCTCCAAAACCTCCCAGTTCTGTAATGTACTGTTGGTAAATTAGTGGATTGGCCTGTGGCATGTGTAAGGGGATCAGCAGACACTAGATCTAGTTGATTGCCTTCTGGCTTCCTATACTGAGTATGGCTTCTGGTGTTTGAACAGATCATATATACTTAGTACATAACCACGTTCTGGTTCTGCAAGCAGAGGGTGAAAGTGAAGTGAATTTTGTAAGAACTCTGATGTGGGGGTCCAGCCCTATCCCTTCATCCCCTCTTTCAGGGGCCTACAAATATGTCCTTAATTAATTGTCCTTAATTTCTCACTCTATCTTATAAACAGAAGCAATCTCTTTAGCTCTCTCTCCAGAGCATGTGTATAAGCCAGTGTTACTGCTATTGGTGAGCAGGACACTATAGCTCCAGCTTGTCTTTTACATTAATTAGCTTGGGGTCAGCCCCCAACCTCAGGTGTTCTCTCATTCCTCACTACACCAGCACACCATTCACCATCACAAGCTGAGAGGCTCTACAGAGAACCTTTAAGTTCTGGAGTCCTGGTGGGGCTGGATGTATACATGGAGTTAACAGCTATGGGTCAGATAACTTGTATTCTCCACTGGAATTTGGACAATATCCCTGGCCTTGGAAAGCTACCAGGATTATGCCAAGATGCCAGGATCAGTGGTGAGCTTATCAGAAGTCCTTCTTCTTCCTCCTCTTCTTCTTCTGTTTTAATATCTCATTTATAATTTCCAGAGAGAGAGGAAGGGAGAGAAACATCAATATATGGTTGCCTTTTACCTGCCTCCAGCTAAGGACTGGGGCCAATCCACTAAGCCACCAGCCAGGGCTCCCAAAGAGCTTCTTAACCATAACCTGGATAAACAAAACTGGGCTGGTGTCTGGACAACTGTATTTTTAGCAAGTTCTTTAGGTTGAGAATCATTGATCTAAGGAACTTATGTTATCAATTAGCCCAGTGTCCTTGGAGGGAGTAGACAAGAGGACTGTGGCGATGTCTCTCAAAGTTCCAAATGCCACCTGTATCTGAACCTCTGGGGAGCTTGTTAGAAAAGCGGGATCTGAGCATCAAATGTATTGAACTAGCTTCTCTGGGCCGGAGGCCCTGGCACCTGCAGTCAGATTTCTCTAGGTGATTCTTATATTTGTGAATGTTAGATAACCCTTGCACACAGATTGCAGGTGTTCTCAATGACAGATGCACTGAGGATCTTTAACAATGAACCTGATTTGTGAATGAGCCCCACCTCCATTGAGTCTTATTTAGTTGGTCTGGGCCGAGATTTCATTATTTTTTAATAACTCATCCCTCACCCCCACCCAAGTTATTTTAATGTGTGCATCAAGTTAAAGGATGATGCAGATCTGGGAAGGGTCAAGAAACGGGAAAGGGAAGGAGTGGAAAGGAAATAATTGGTGGAAACCTGTGTGGGAGGCTAGTTAGAAATGCCAAGATGGTGCTCGCTTCGGCAGCACATACACTAAAATTGGAACGATACAGAGAAGATTAGCATGGCCCCTGCGCAAGGATGACACGCAAATTCGTGAAGCGTTCCATATTTAAAAAAAAAAGAAAGAAAGAAGTGCCAAGATGGAAGTCCAAAGAAGATAGAAAGGTGGAAGGGGTCCCAGATGGGAGAGTGAGTAGGTTAGCTTAAGTGGTATGGAGCTTGGAGTAGGAAGAGGGTTAGGGGATTAATTTTCTATTACTGTTGTAACAAATTGCCATAAACTTAGTGACTTAAAATAACACAAATGTATTATTTCACCATTCTGAAAGTCCAAAATGGATTAGCAGAGCTGTGTTCCTTCTAGAGACTCTCGGGGAGCTGTCATTTCCTTGCCTTTTTTAGCTTCAAGAGACTATCACATTTTTTTGACTCATGACTCCCGTACCACTCCGACCTTGGCTTCTATTATTGTATCTCCTCTCAGATTCTATTTTCCTCTTATACATTGTGATTACACTGGTCCCACCCAGATAATCTAGGTTCATTTCCTTCCCCATCTCAAGATCCTTAACTTAATCACATCTACAAAGTCCCTTTTGCAATGTAAATTTAGCATACTCACAGATTCCAGGAATTAGGATGTGGGTATTCTTAAGTGCCATATATTAATACTATTTTAAATATTTTAGCCCTGGCTGGTGTGGTTCAGTGGATTGAGTGCTGGACTGTGAACCAAAAGGTCACCAGTTTGATTCCCAGTCAGGGCACATGCCTGGGTTTCAGGCCAGATCTCCAGGTGAGAGGCAACTGATCGATTATCTCTCATACATCGGTGTTTCTCTCCCCCTCTCTCTCTAAAAATAAATACATAAAATCTTAAAAAAGAAAAAGATTTTATGTATTTATTTTTAGAGAGGGGAAGGGAAGGAGAGAGGGCAGAAACATCGATGTGAAAGAGAAACATAGACTGGTTGCCTCTCATCTGTGCCTTTCTGGAGATTGAACTTGGCAACCCAGGCACGTGTCCAGACCAGGAACTGACCAGTGACCTTTTGCTTTGCAGGATGATGCCCAACCAACTGGGTCACACTAGTTAGGGCCAAGTGTCATGTACTGAGCCTACCACAGTCTGCCCTCTGCCACCAAAGATTCTCGTTTTTCCTATATGCAAAATACGCTCATTCCATTCCAATATTCCCCCAAATCTCAACCCATGAGAGCATCATCAACTAAAATCTCACCTAAATCTCATTAGCTCAAAAGATCCAAGCCTCTTCATTTAAATAATCTAAATAAAGAATGGCTGGATGGCTGAAGCATGAAATGTAATCCATCCTGAAGCCCTTTAAAACAAAAAAGATTTTATTTATTATTTTTAGAGAGAGGGGAAGGGAGAGAGGCAGAGAGGGAGAGAGACATCAATGTATGGTTGCCTTTCAGCAACCTGCCTCCAGCCACGGACCCAGCTGGAGTTGTGGCTTGCAACCTGATTATGTGCCCTGGCTGGGGAATCGAACCAGTGACCTTTGGGTTTGCAAGCCAGCGCCCGATCTACTGTGCCACCAGCCAGGTCTGATTGTTTAAATTTAATTGCTTCTCAAATCAATTTATACCACCACCAAATGGAAGAACTTTATGAAACATCTGCTAAAACTTTACCACGGATGTAAGTTACCACTAGTAATATAAATAAGTTTCTCAGTTTATTGACACTGATGGGACAAACAAGAAAAAATCACATTGGAGAGATTACTGGTCAACAGACCCTTTGCTTGAAGCACCCATATTCCTAAAACTATGATTGTAACAGGACCCTTGCAGCGTGGGTCTCCAGTTTTAATGGGCTCACTTTGCCAACCACCGGGAATGATTCTTTTTTTTTTCTTTTAATTTTATTGTTGTTGTATTACATCCATCCCTTTTTTTCTCCCCTCTGTCCCCCTCCCCACCCACCCTTTCCCCCCAAAGGAATGATTCTTAATAACAGAGTTTGATGAAAAGGAAAGGTGTTTTGTTTATTTAGGGGTTATACAAATTATATTAAAGGTGCAATTGTGCCGTTAAATCCCACTTTTTTTTTTAAAGATTTTATTTATTATTTTTCAGAGAGAGGGGATGGGAGAGAGGAAGAGAGGGAGAGAAATATCAATGTATGGTTGCCTTTCACCTGCCTCCAGCCACAGACCTGGCTGGAGACCTGGCTTGCAACCTGGTTATGTGCCCTGGCTGGGAATCAAACCAGCAACCTTTGGGTTCACACGTTGGCACCTTATCCACTGTGCCACCAGCCAGTGCTGATAAATCCCATTCCTTTTAAAAACACCCAAAATATACAGTCCTGCCCAATTAGGCTAGCTTTAAAACAGACAAGCAAAAGATATCATCTTTCAGAAACACAACAGTTCATAGCTTAGCATTCGAATTATAAAATCAAAGTCCCCGGCACCTGCTATACCCAATTAGGGGAGGATCTTGTACACACTCCCCAACTCTTATACCACAGGTAATTCCCTATCTCTGTGCAAGCTGCCTGTCTCCCTTCTTCCCTTCTCAAACCAGGTGAGTTCTCAGGCCGCATGTCTGTCTGTGGGTCCATCCAGTGGAGCAGAGAGACTGCGTGTCTCTTTGAATGTCCATTCGGGTGAGAGAGAGAGAAGCATGTGTTTGCTGCCCTATTTTAAGCCATAATGGTGACTCAATATCGGGGTACCAATTGTGGCCACCCATGAAATCTCCCTGTAGCCCTGTAAATTCTTTCATCATCATTCTGTGGTCAAAAACCCCTCCCATCTTCTTGGGGTTAGAAGTTTATCTGGTCATTTGCATAACCAAGACACTAGTTATCAGCCATAGATATGCAAAGTACCTCTCTCAGGAAAAAAATGGCTTACTTCAGTGTCCCACCCCAAACTGCAGAGTGGGGGATTTTGGCTTTCCCTTACTCTGTGATGTAATCAGAATGAGGTTAGAGCAAATCTTAACTTTTTTTCATCTTAGAGATAATTCAAAAGCTACACCTAATGAAGACAGGCTTTACAAAATTAGGCCTCGAGAACCTAGTATAAAAGAACCATGGACATGGACAACAGGTGGGATTGACTTTGGGGGGAATGGGTGGGTGGGTGGGGAGGGGGACAGAGGGGAGCTAAAAGGGGATGGATGTAATACAACAACAATTTAAAAAAAAAAAAAAAAGAACAAAATTAGGCCTCTTTTGGATTGCTTTATTTCAAAATTTCAGTCTTTGTACAGACCTAAACAGGAGTTATCCCTAGATGAAGCAACGAGATACCATTTAGAGACAGTATCAGCTTTAGATCATATCATCTGGCAAAAATAACAAAATACAGAATTTTAGTGGAAATGTTTTGTGAAAGTGAGACTGGCTACATCTGCAATTTCAAAATCTATTCAGGTGAAGGCAAAAAGCTACAAGAAACTATATATATTCTTCTTCTTAGAGCCAGATCTTTATTCTTGGCCTCATGTTTACCAGGATAATTACTGTAACAGTGTATCTACTGTTGAAATATTATTGGAAAAGGAAACACCTCTCTGTGGTACTATAAAGGAGAACCTTGGCTTGTCAAAAGAACTAAAAGAAAAATCAAAGAATCTTTGGAGAGGAGGAATGTTTTTATGGAAAGAGCATACTCTTCTTATCATGGAAAGATGAAAGGCTAGTGTGTATGATCTCAACTACTCATGATGCTTCTAGTAAGTCCAATGGAAAGTGAAAGAGGAATTCTGCAGAGTGGGAGAAGGCTAAAATCCCCACTCTTTGCATTTTGGGGTTTGGGGTGAGGCTGAAGCATAGCCATTTTTCCGAGAGGTACTTTGCATATCTATGGCTGGTAACTAGTGTCTTGGTTATGCAAATGACTGGATAAACCTCTTCTCCCAAGAAGATGGGAGGGGTTTTTGACCACAGAACAATGATAAAAGAATTTACAGGGCTACTCGAAGTTTATAGGTGGCCACCTTTCCACTGTGTCATAGGCTGCCATCATGGCTTAGAACAGGGTGGGAAACATCCACTCCCCGACTCCCAACCCCCACCTCGTGCCTTTGCACCCAGACAGACATGCAGACAGGTGCCCTCTCTCTTTCTCCTGGTTTAAGAGGTGGGGAGCAAAAGAGGGGGAAAAAGGAAAAAGGAGATATGCAGCTTGCACAGAGATAGAGAATTACATGTGGTAAAAGGTCTGGAAGTATGTGCAAGATACTCCCCTAAATGAGTATAGGAGCTGCTGGAAACTTTGAATTCATAACTGAAATGCTAAGCTGTGAACTGTTGTTTCTGAAAAATGGTGCCATGTGCTTGTCTGTTTTAAAGCTACCCTAATCGGGCAAGATGGTACATTTTGAGTGTTTTTAAAAGAAGTGGGATTTAATGGCATAATTGCACTTTGATATAAATCTGTATACCCCTCAAATAAACAAAATACCTGTCCTTTTCACCAAACGCTGTTATTAAGAGTCATTCCTGGTGGTGGGCAAAACAGGCCCATTAAAACTGAGGACCCCTCTCCTCAAAGGGTCCTGTTACAATCATTTAATCCAAGTGCATACCAGATTATAATAAATTCATGAACAGGGTCGATTGAGCAGACCAGTGCTTGACAAACAGCAGTATCTTATAAAAAAGTTTAAAATGGTATAAGAACATAGCATTCTTTTTGATCAACTATATTTTAATGCATACAAAATTTACTCTAACTATAGTTGACAAAATGAAATAGGATACACTTTCTACTCAAAGTTAGGGAATAGATAACCAATGATTCAAATGAATGTAGCACAGATCCTGGCACTTCTCCTGGTACCTCTAAAAGAGTTCCTTACAAAGATTCACTTTTCACACTTTCAGGATAACTAAAAGACCCCGTTTTAGAAAAAATAGTCATGGTATAAAATGGAATCCCACTAGAATATGTAGAGTAAGTTCTTCAAAAGGAAAGCACAAGCCCTGGCCGGTGGCTCAATGGATTGGCTCTGACTTGCAAACCCAAAGGTTTGATTCTCAGTCAGGGCACATAACTAAGTTGCAAACCAGGCCTCCAGCCAGGTCTGTAGCTAGAGGCAAGTGAAAGGCAACCATACATCGATGTTTCTCCTTTCTTCCTCCCCCCCTGCCCTTCTCTATGAAAAATAATGAATAAAAATCTTTTTTTTTTTAATAAATAAAGGAAAGCACAGAGAAACTAGATATATTTGCAAAATGTGTTGTGTAACATTACATATAGGTGAAACTATATAGTATATCATACCAAGAAAATTTATTAAAAGTTATATAAAAGATACATAAAAGTTTCATTTCAATACACTATGTATAATCATTTTTGTATTCAATTATGATATAATAGCTGGTGACATGGGATAGCTTTTGTATAAAATTGCCATTAACAATGTATTAAGAAATAAGTTATCTGCTCCCAAGGATGGGCATAGGATAATAGATATAGACATTCTCATTCAATAAGGGAGAAAATGGAAGGAAAGAAGAAGCCAGCCCCGGCTGGTAGCACAGTGGATAAGGCGCCGGCCTGCAAACCCAAAGGTTGCAGGTTCGATTCCCCAGCCAGGGCACATAACAAGGTTGCAAACCAGGTCTCCAGTCAGGTCTGTGGCTGGAGGCAGGTGAAAAGCAGCCATACATTAATGTCTCTCTCCCTTTCTGCCTCTCTCCCTTCCCCTCTTTCTAAAAAATTATGAAATCTTAAAAAATCGTTTTAAAAAAATTTCTTAAAAAAAAAAAAAAAAAGAAGAAGTCACTGGTTCCAAGAAATTTAAAAATATAGCTAGGAAAACTTCTTAGATTTCAAGTCCTGAAATAACTTTCTATGGCTCGAGGCTCTGCCCTCTTGGCTTGCCCCATCTCTTTCAGACTCAATCTTCCTGTTTCTTGAAGGGTAACTCAAGCTGTTAAGTAATTTTATCATCCTGCTTACTGCTTATAGAATGTTGGGAGTCTTGACAGTTTTCTTTCACTTTGTCTTCTGTTTCTTTCTATTTTTTTTTAGCAAGTGAGAGCAATTTATTTTAAAAGCAACAGAGTTTTCTCACTTAAATAGTTACTGATAGTTTCATTAAATTATGGCATAAGGCTACTTAATTAAATCAGTAAAGGAGAACAAAAAAAAAAAAAAGGGGGGTTATGAAAGTGAGAAAAGTTATTAAAGTTTTCTTTCTGGTTCTAGTAGATTTCAATCTTTAAATATGTGGCTGGAACTGTGAATGTCCACCAGGGCCTAATGGAGAGATTTCTTATAGTTTTTTTGTTCCATCTGCTGTATGACCTGATGATACTCCAGCTTCCGTGCCTCATGCCTCGAGTTGGTCATGCTGACGCTATAGTTGTTCTTTTTGTTTCTGAAGCTCAGCTGGTTTTCTCTTAAGTTCATTTTCTAAGATTTTCATGTTCTTCCAGTTCTTCCTCTGTGAAGAACTGTTGCTGATTTAATGTCTGGGAAAACATAGAAACTTGGGAGTCCAGCATGGGCCAGGCTAATCATGTAAGTTCCAAGACCAGGAATGCTGGGTACATACATGTTTCCATGTAAAACCAGTGGCCCCTGTCTTCTGTTTCTTTTGATCCAAGCTGGCAGTGTTTTTGCTGGTATAAAATTTTTAGAACCTTGTGGGTCTTCCAGGTATGTCACAGGTATTCACTCTAGTAGACCAGAGGCTCCGCCACAGATTTCTTTCTGTATGATCTCATCTCTGTTTCTTGGTTTGATGGGGGTCTCAAATGTTGCAAAAAGTTGTTTTAGGTAATAACTAATGTATGTAAAAAACTATTGTTTCAGGAACTGAAGGTACCACCCACCTTGACTCCAGGAGACCATAAGCAGTTCCACCTTTGTGCCTGAGGACTGCAACCAATTCAGGATGGTTATCTGAGCCATTCTTCTCCAGGGTGAGATGATCTGGGCCTAGAACACAGATAAAGACCACTGCCCAGGATGCAGATGAAAAAATGCTACAGCTTTTATCTGATTAACTTACCTGAAATCCAAACCACTTACTTATACTTTTCTTTTACTTACTGTTATCAGGCAAAGCAGGGCTCATTCACATGACACCCAGGGGTAAGACTCAACAATTAGTGTTGAGAAAGACAGGTTTTTATTTACAATATTCTAACCTGGGGAGGGAGTGCAGGGAACACTTCAGCTGGGAGCCTTATTCACCATAAGACCCAGCACTTTCCTTGCTCCTCAAAAGGCTATAAACCAAAACCAAGCCCAATAGTTCCCCATCTCTTTATCTGTCAGCTCTCTCCTTCAGGATCTGGGGTATGTTGTCATCAGCCTCCAGAAAACCATGTGCCATGTTACACTGGATCATGGTGAAGTCCAAGAAAGGCATGCATCCTAAGAGAATATCCTTTCCTTATGTCCCGACTTCCAAAAGCCCAGATAGAGACTAGGTCTGCAAGGCAGAGTCCTTGGTAGATGCAGAGTCAGCTGGAGCATGTCTGCTTTCCTACTAGTCTAGGCTGCATGGCCAAACCCTGACTACAAACTGCATAGCTGCTTCTTCTCTACAGGCAGCATGGCTGAATTCCCTTTTGGCTCATGGCTCCCTCCTCATGGCTACTCCTCTTCTCTTCTACACTTACTCCAACCGCACTCACGGCCCTCTCTCTTGGCAGGCCAGCTCTCCTACAAAGCTGCCTAGCTGCTACATTGTGGCTCACTTCCTACACACTAGACCTAGCCAACTGCTGTCTACACCTTTTCAGACCAGTGGCTTCTCTCCTTTTATGGCTGCCTGCCCTTATTTTTAAATACTAACCTGGAGCAACATATGTCATTGTTATGAAAAGTATCTTAAACCTATCATCAGCCCTTTGGCCCTGGGCTGTAGCACAGCTATTATCTAGTTTCCATCTTGCCATAGATATGCAAAATACCTTAAAAGCTATATATATTATCTCCCTTCCCCATCTTCCAAACCATGAGCTGTGGGGACTTTTGAGGGAGGGCCCCTGCTCTGTTACCCTTATAAAAAGGGTCTGTTTATAATGGAATTTAAGATGGCCTATTAGGGTACAAATCTGCTATCATCTCAGATCTCTGACCATCTGACTAAAGCACCTATAAAGATTCAACCCCTATCTCTGCTTATTGGGCCTGGAGGTGACAGGCAGCATGAACGCCAGCTTTTCTGGTTTCAGTCTTTTCCAATCTGTATAGACTAAAAATTTCCCAAATCACCAAGTCCTGTTTCCTTTCTGTTTATAATTCGTCCCACAATTTATCTCTTTCCTTTCACATTTTAGTATAAAGAACGAAAATAAATCAGGCTGCACCTTCAACACTTTGCTCAGAAATCTCCTAAGCTAAATATCCAAGTTCATTTCTCATAAGTTCTGCTTTCCTTATAACCGTAGGAAACAATTTAGCTAGGTTTTTACCCTAACGAAGAGCTCCCCTGCCTTCCTCCAGTTTCCAATAAAAGGTTTTTCACTTCCTTCTAGGCCAGCACCCAGCACCTTTAACATCCATATTTTTATTTATTTATTTATTTAAATTATTTTGAAAAGATTTTTTTTTTTTTTTTTTTTTCAGGGAGAGGGGAAGGGAGAGAGGCGGAGAGGGAGAGAAACATCAATGTGTGGTTGCCTTTCGCCTCCCTCCAGCTATGGACCTGGCTGGAGACCTGGTTACATGCCCTGGCTGGGGAATTGAACCAGTGACCTTTGGGTTCCCAGGCCAGCGCCAATCCATTGAGCCACCAGCCAGGGCCAATATCCATATTTTTACTAACATCTTATTTATGATGATTTAGGTGTTCTCTAAGACAATGCAGGTTTTCTTTACTGTGTTCCTCACTTCCTTGTCATTCTCATCAGCAGAGTTTTTAACAGCCATAGTTCTAACAGGTTGTTCAAGGCAATCTAGGTTTTTTTCCTATTATTTTTCTTGAAATCCTTCCATCAAACAAACAAACAAACAAACAAAACTAAAAGTAAAATTCCTCCATCCGCTGCCTACTGCCCAATTCCAAAGCCACTTGGTCTTCAAGGTATTTGTTACATCAACACACCCTAATTCTGGTATCAGAATCTGTGTATTCCCTATCTTGCTATAGCAAAGGACTGCAAATTTAGTGGCTTAAAATATCACAAAGGTATTAACTTCCAGAGATTAACAATCCAGAAAGGGTCAACAGGACTAGAGGCTGGAAGCGGAATGTTTCCTTGTTTTTCCAGCTTCTAAAGGCTGCCCACATTCCTTGGCTCTGATCCCACCTCACTCTGACCTCTGCTTCCATCAGACCATTACTTCCTCTCACTCTGGTCCTTCCTTCTGTTTCCCACTTACAAGGACCCTTGTGATTATACTGGGCCCACCTGGATAATTCAGAATACTCTCCCCATCTCAAGGTCCTTAATTTAGTCACATACACTGTGTAAGGTAACATATTTTACAGATTTCACAGATTAGGAGGTGAGCATCTTGGGAGGCCATTATTCAGCCTAGCACAGTTAGCACAACTTAATGGGAATGGAAATGGTTGCTTCAAGGACAGTAAAAGTCATACAGGAGTAAAGATCCCCAATCCAGGTTTTTGAATGTGAGGTTCGGGTCAGTCCCTCTGGCCAGCTCCAAGAAGCTCTGGGCATAGCTGAGATGTTTGGTTAGACACTGAGGCTGCCTTGGGATCTGCATGCTTTTTCCTGCTGCTCAGGCTTTAGGCTTTCTCCTCAACTCAGGGAGAAGAGAAGGGAAATAACATTTCTTAAGAGCCCACACAGTGCCTGAGACTGTGGGGGCCTTTACCCATGCCCTCTCAGGAGGTTTTGCCCCACTGATTTACCGGGTGCTTCAGGCCCATATGTATGGTTCCCTATGGGTGGAGGGGATGAGGGAGGAGAGAGAAAACCCTGTTAGACAAGCAAAGGAGCCCTGCACTCACAATTCTTTCTCCAAGGCCTTACTCTAGGCCTGGGACATCAAAGTTCCTCACATAGCAGCCAGGGTTCTTAGTGTCAGGAGTCAAACTTGTGGTCCCTGTAACCCTGCAATGGCTAACCTTTTTGGGCATGCAGATGTGTCATGTTGGGCAGCACCTCTCCCTCCCAGGCACCTGGTTGGTGACTCAGACTCATAGGTAAAGCCCAGCCTATGGGAAATGACTAAGCTCTGCAGTTGGCTTCCTCTAATTGGGGAGGGAGGAGGAAACCTAAAGCTGGACCTGACTGCTACCCCCACCCTTCGATTTCTCAAGGTAGTAAGGGAAGGGTGGGGCTCTGCAGGTGACCACACTCCAGGGCATGTCCAACAGCCTCTGCTTTCACTCTGTGTGTGTGTGTGTATGTGTAGACAGTTTAGGAGATTTGGGGATAGTAGGCATGCTGATATCTATTAGACTTCCCCCTTGTCACTGCTGTTCTCTACCATCTCCTACTTTGTTGACTCTCAGAAAAGTCAAAAGCTTGTTTCCTGGCTCCATGAGTTCATATTCTTCAGTATGGAAAATGATATTGGAAAAATGGGGAGCACTCTGCAGACTGCCCAGCAAGGAGTCCTGATAATAAATTACAAAGTCTCCTTTTTTTTTTTTTTAAGATTTTATTTATTATTTCCAGAAAGAGAGAAAGGGAGAGAGGCAGAGAGGGACAGAAAGAGAAACATCAATGTATGGTTGCCTTTCACCTGCCTCCAGCCATGGATCTGGCTGGAGACCTGGCTTGCAACCTGATTATATGCCCTGACTGGGGAATCGAACCAGCGACCTTTGGGTTGGCAGGCCAGCACCTTATCCACTGTGCTACCAGCCAGGGCCAAAGTCTCCTATTTAAAAGTCACAGTTGGTCAACCTCTGGAAGGTTTGATAACTTTTCACTTTGGTTCCATTTGCAAGTACTATGCAACTGGAAAGAATACACGGTCACCTGGGAAGGAAGAGAAAAAGGGTCCTTTTCCATGTTAGTTCTAAAGCAGTTCATAAGGTTATTTACCAACTGGACAAACCAGAGTCCCTATTGGATGTGAGGCACTATGCTAGGTTCCAGACACTCGCCATGGTGCAACACTGTGTCTCTTTCCTCACAGAGACCCTAGTCAGGAGACCTATTCAGACTGAGGGCCAGGCAATGACCACATAGTGTCGGAAGCATGGTGACAGGGGAGTACAGAGACCAGAGAGCTGCAAGTGAGGCTCCTGTGTTCAGACTTAGGGACATGAAGCCTTCCTGGACACGGTGCTGACCAGGCTTAGGCTTGAAGGGTAACTAGGGGTCAGGTGGGGGAGGGGAAGAGAGTTTCAGGCACAGGGAACAATACAACCTGTGCAAAGACCACAGGGGCCTAAAAACCTTGGCTGCTTCCTTGGCTTGAAAGCAGTTAATAGTCCTGGAATGTTGAGTTTGGAATTGAGTGTTGGAGGAAGAAAGTTGGAGAAGTAAGGTCAGTCATGGAGTGTTTTACAAGCAAGTTTAAGGTCAGTGAGTGGTCACTTTAAAGGAAGACGTAGAGCTCTTGGGGACAGGAGTTAATAATAACTCACAGGTATTGGAATTCTCCTTTGTGCCAAGCACTATAATTAAAAAAAAAAAAAGATTTGAAGGAGAGAAACACCAATTTGTTGTTTCACTTATTTATGCATTCATTGATTGCTTCTTGTACTTGCCGTCATGCCCAGACAGGGTATCAAACCTATAACCTTGGCACATCGGGACAACGCTCTAACCAACTGAGGCGTATGTAAACTCCAGAATAGGTGCAGATCTTACAGGAAGTATATAAAAACTCATAGGATGAAGCAACATGTTGCCTCAATTTGCAGGATTCTTCGTGTTGAGTACTCAGGCGCCTGAATGCTTTACATTCTGCAAATCTCTTGGTTTCTGATCTTTAGCTGAACTTTTAACCATTTCCCTCCTGGTTCTTGTCTAGCTCCCTGGTTTTACTCTTGACATATGTGTCTATCCTAATTGGGTTTTTCAGCATGTCCTGTCCCTGTCCCAGGCTCATATGAGCTATCAAAGTCTTGACTCAGTCTTCCCTCTTCTAGCTTCTTGTCTTTCCCACAGTCTTAGCCCTGAGAATAAGGAAAAAGGGTCCCTAGGGCCTAGGATCTAAGACCTCTTATGAAGAGCCACTCTTTTTCTACATCTGTTAGAGAGTTAAATTGTTAAACAGCCCATGTTTCCCAAACTGTTCACATGGAAATTCTGTGAGACGTTAATAGATGTTAAATGGAACAAAGGGTTTTGTAACCAAATAAGTGTGGGGAATGCTTTATGAGATTAGTTACTTTCCTATAGCAAAACTTCTCAGAGCCCTTGAAATGTTATGGACAGGATACATTTTCATTAAAGGGATTTTATACAGTTCACAATCCAGTACCCCAAATCCTTGGGGCCAGATATATTTGGAATTAGTAATTTTTCAGATTTTAATAAGGTAATATGATGAATATGCTTTTATACCATAGCCTCCCCTCAGGGTGGGGCAGGCCCTGTAATCACATATTTTCTGCAGCAAAACATATGGATATTCACACTAAGTTGGTTAAGTAAAGAATCTGAAAAACTACACATCTATTTAGGTCATATTTTGCCCTTGAGTTATTAAAAAAATAGTTTTTAGGACTTTTTAGACTTCAATATTGTGGATAAAGGATTGTAGATCTGTATATGATAGCCCCCAAACATATTCGCCCACAGAGCCCCCTTTTCCAGGTGCATCCAGCAGGACTAGCTTTCCACAATCTCTTTAGAATGCCCTGAGCTATTAGTCTATAATGCAGCCTTTTCAGGAGTTGCCAGCCATTCACATCAACCCTATCACCCCTGTGACACATAGATGAGATGGGGATTTTGACAGTTGGACAAGGAGGAAGAAGTTGAGAGCACTGAGTGCTGACCAGAAAACAGCAGATCTGGGTGGGGAATCACCATGCTCAGCCTTCAGGCCCCAGATGAAAAAAGAAAATGGACATGAAGAAGAACAGTACTGCAAAAATATGGATTACATCAACAATAAAATTTAAAAAAATATGGATTATTGTTGTTTCCTTTTTAGTGCTCTTTCACATTTTTCAAATTTCCTTAAAAATGATCAAGTATTTTTCCCCCCTTACTGTTGTTTTCTACTGTAGGGAGTGGTTGTTCTAAGTGATGCTGAAAAAGGGAGGCAGGCCCTGGGGTCCTGCGGCTCCTGAGGGCAAGATGCCTAGGCCCTGAGAAGATGGCTTCAAGTTCTAGCCTCCCATCCCAGTCCAGAGTTGAGGTGGGGTGAGGTGGGTGGGGAGGGGTACACGCCTAAGGCCAGCATCCCCAGGGTCAGGAGGAGGATGTTGAATTTCTGGAGGATTTCCAGTAAGACTTCCTGCTCTGACAAAAACAACACAAACACAGGAAAGACTCTGGGGCCTGAGGGGAGGGAATAATGGACTAGAATGGAAACTTTGGAGATGAGGTTTCTACAGAGAATAGCCAGGAGCAGGGGAGCCGCCCTTTCTTGTTCCAGCTGTATTTCTCCAGCCAGCTGAGAGCCCAGTTCACTGGGGTGACAGGTTGGGACCTGGAAGAGGAGGACCAGCAACATTTGGATCCACCTTTTGTCTTCTCCACTCTGCACTTAGTGTAATGCTTCACGGAGACCTGATCAGTGGAGGCTGGGGGTACAGCACAGACTGTGGACAAGCAGGGCCATTTGTGAAGGGCTTCAAATACAGACCTTAAATGTGTGGGGTTATGTATCCATCACAGAGCTACATAGCCTCATTCACTGGGATCAGTGGAAGATACACATCTCAACTTGTCCCGTTACCAAACCATGCCAACTCTAGTGTGCCGTCAATTATTATTATTTTTATGTAGCTCATAAATCATCACACCATTACATTGCCTTATGTGGTCAGTAATGGGGGGAGGGGAGTTTGCAAGCTTTAATTTGCAAAGTATAAACATTTGAAACAGACCACAGTTTTAGTAACTTTGTTTTGACATTTTAAAAAATGTCAGGAGCCTTAAAAACGGAAGTAGTAAACGTTAAAATATATATATATATATATATATTTTATATATATATATATATAATGAATATACTCTCTTCCTAGCTTCACCTCAGAGAAGGATGACAGGAGCTGCATGTAGGAGGCTCAGAGTTCCTGTGTCCGGCTGGTACTTAGATACAGTTTCTGAAGGACCAGGTATTAAGGCTGTCGGGGCCCTTCTCTCACAGCTCCTGCCAGCTCTGGTTTCATCTGCATTGCTCTAGCGGCCTCTGCTGGGCTGGGGGTGAGAGGCAATTAAGGATGGGGTAGGGCCCAGAACTCAGGCTGAGAAATTCAAGGCTGGGTTGGGATGATCTGTTGGGCAGTGTTGAGGACCTTAGTTTCAGAAGGGACTCAAAGGAGATAGGCTCCATCTTCTCCAAGGTTATTTATATCTCGATCCAGATTAAGAAAGTGTTCTGACAGTGGTGCTGAGGAAGGGAGACAAGACCATGTCTCAGGGCAAGATGGCTGAGCCCAGGGAGAAAACCATTACGTTGTTGGCGGGGATTAATAACCCAGTCTCTTCTCTTTTGCTTCCTGCCTCCACATGATGACCGATGACCGATGACCGTGAAGAAGTTGGCCTCTCTGAGGAAGGCAGTCATCCTTCTGTGCAGCTGGTTGGGTCGTGAACTCTCTGAATCACAGAGAGCGACTAGGAAGTCTTGCTGAGGCCTGCCATGCATGGTTCAGTTCTCTGATCTAGGTTTTACTAAAGAACCTTGTTGGTGGGGCATGCGGGAGCCTTACCCAGACAATTAATACAAAGGCCTCTTCTTGTCCGTGTGGCATTTTATCCCTGCGAGGCAGAAGGTAGCGTTCAAGCCCCCAGACCCTTCTCTGAACATACTGGTGACTAAGTCAGTCCGAGTGACTATTTGGGATAAAAATAACACATGAAAGCCAGCGCAGCTGACATGGCTGGTGACAAGGGCTGGGATCCCGTTATTGGGAAAATAGAACTCTTGGGTCTCGTGAAATCTCACTTCAAAGAGACAGAGGTTTTCACTGTCATGAGTAAAGCAGTTTATGCTACCACAGCTTGCTTCTCCCCCTTCACTCTTGTAGATGGAAAATCGAAACTGTACAAAAAGCAGCTTGGTTTCACATGGGCTAAGAACACTTATGTGTGAAGTTCGAGGCCCTTAAATCGCTAGTGGTAGCAGCCTTCTCAAATTCTGTCCTCTTTCTCTTGTTTTGTACTTTTCCACGGGCCCATCGAGCACTAGGGCAGAGCCAACCCTTTAGGTTCATGGGACAGAGTTAGAGGTTCCTGAAAGCATGCCTTCTTCCACTCATGTGCCCAGGTTAGCCTGGTGGCTTGACTGGCAGGTTCTTGTCATGGCTGTGAATTTCACAGGACAAAGGCTTAACAACAGGAGGTAGTTGGTGTTATCAATGGACAATAAAGAGGAAAAGAAAATTTGGAATCATTGAAAAAAGCTCATTTCTGGAGCAAGCTGTGTCCAGGAATCAGGTTTGCTTAGACTTGGAGAGAAACTGAATTTGTTTGAAAGATGACTTTTAGGCTTGCAAGCAGAAGAGTAGTGGAAAAAATAAAAGGTAACTAAATGAAGGACATATATTTAAATCTATTTATTGTACAAAAACACAGGAAAATCCATACAAACAAAATGTATGTATAAGTAATTGATTATTTAAAAGGAAAAGCCACCGAGGTTAAGGCATAAATCATTGCCAGTTTCCCAGAAGCTCTTCCATGGCGTCCCAATCACAGTCCCTGCTCTCCTCCCACAAGCAACCACTATTCTGAACCTGGATGGATATTTGGTAGGACAGGCTAGACAGATAAGCCTAGTCTAACCACTTTGAACAAATTGGCCCACAAAACGGGCATACTTTCATTTTTCTTGGGTCAGGAGGGTGACTAAGGCCGAAGAGATTTAGCAGAGGATGAGAGGCTGGATCTCAGCAAGTGAGTTAGTTTGATTTCCTGAGAGTGAGCTCAGATCCAGGAACAGACCCTCTTCAAGATAGACCAAGAGGAGATACAGACAATGCCTAAAGCCAGCAAACGATTACTATCTGGAATGTACAGGAAACTCCTGCCAATAAGAAAAAGACCTGAAATCCAATGGAAAGGTGAGCAATGTGTAGGTTAGGAAAACAAGGGAATTCAGAAAAGCTAACAAGTGTGTGAAGGAAAGCTCAACCTTAGAAGCACTGTAAGCAATGCTAATTAATACATGATATCACTGTATTACATGATATCACTAGAAGCCATCTGACTAATTCATGCATTTAGATATGCTATTCCCATAGAGTCAGGGATCTCATTCCTGTGTACGTTGCCTGGGGGACACTCTCACACTGGTTCCTAATGGAAGATAAACAGGCATGCTTTTTTTTTTCTTTTTCTGAGGGTTGTATGTAGAGGCAACCTAGGTGCCCATCACAGAGAAATGAGGAAGTAAAGTTTGTGAATACATGCTTGGCAGTACTGTGCAGCAAGCAGTCAGTTGCAATGAACCAGATGTGCTGAGCCACACAATGATTTTAAAAACATGTATCATAAGATCTATAGTATAATACCATTTATGTAGGCTAACGTTACAACTATCCACAACAGAGCACTGTTTATCTCTTAGGAATGTCTATGTACCTAAGTACATACATTAAATGCATTATAGTGAATTCCTCCTATGAGGCAGAGAGAATGAATGGGTAGGGGAATAAATGGGGAAAAAATAAAAGAGGGCACCTACTTACCAATAATGAAATGGTGTATCACGAACTGAAGAGATTTGTCCAACTTATCCCGCTCAGGCAGGGCACAGTGGGCAGGATTTGTTTGACCAAAGTGATCTTTGGGGAGATTTCATATCTATGTGATCCCCAGAGGCAGTCTATGGAGAAGCATGTAAGGAAAGCGAACACTTAGCCTAAATGCAATGAGGTAGAAAAATGAAGGGAAGCATTCTGACCCTATGTTAGTGCCATACGTACATGGTGGGGAAAGAAATGCAGTAACTTAAGAAGCAAAAGTAAAATTTGTGAAAACTTATTTGTCTACATTCAATGTGGTATCTTAGAACAGAAACATGACTAAGTGGAAAAATGGGTAAAATGTGAATAATGTCTGTATTTAGATAATAGTACTGTGCTAATGTTAATTTATTGATTTTGACAAATGGACCATTTTTAGGTGTAAGGTGTTAATATTAGAGCAAGGTTTACTATCTTTGCAGCTTGTCTGAAAATCTTAAATTATTTCAAAATAAAAAGTTAAAAAAGAAAGTAAAAGTCAACTCCAGGCAAAAGACATTGAAAAAGAAATGAAAATAGGTCAGTATATCAATCAGGTATATATAATATATAAGATGTAGTTACACATGTGTTTAATATATGTGTAAATTTTAATGTTTGAAAAAATTTACACCAACATGTTATTATGTGGTTGGTTCTCTTCTTTATACTTTTTTTGTGTTATATGAATATATCACAATAAAAATGTGGAAGTATTATTAATCATGATAAGAAAACTCACTGGGGCCTGCATGAAAGAACAGGGTGCCAGCCTCATAAGACACCTGATGTCTTGTTCAGGTTCCAGTCCCCACTGGGTTCTAGGCTCATCCCATTCCAAGGCAAGGTTTAAGCTAATCTCCTGGAGTTGAGAAATTTTTATTTTTCCTCTGCAAGGTCCACAGTCAACAAAAATCTGTGGATCTACAGTTGTTCAGGGGAAACACCACTGTTATTGGTGATCAGAGAGCTCTGAGCATGTGAATGCATGTCTACCTGTTAATGTGCATGTATGTATCTATATAGTATGAACTCTAGGTATTACTGACAGTATTTTTTTTCTTTTTAGTTTTTAATATTTCAAGATACTGAAATAATTTTCAATATTACAAAAGTAATTAATATACAGGTACTATAACAAATTCATAAAATATAAATGTATAAATAAAAAGTAGAAATTTTTCATATATGGCTGAAGGGATATTTTTTTTTTTTCAGTTTGAACAGGACTTTATTTTCTGGCCTGCAAATTGAATAATATGGTGAAGTAAATCTCTACAGAGAAGTGGTTATGGTTCTAACAAAATACAGGGACTGTGGGAATGGAAGGAAAAACCTCCACATGGTAAAGGCCACACACGAAAACCCACAGCTAACACAATACTCTATGGAAAAAACACCAAAATGTTCATAATACTGTGAACAAGATGAACATCCTTTTGTACCTGGAATTAAAAAAAATTTTTTTTTAAATATTTTATTATTTTTAAAGAGAGGGGAAAGGAGAGAGGCAAAGAGGGAGAGAGACATCAATGTATGGTTGCCTTTCACCTACCTCCAGTCACTGTTCTACCTGGTTACCTAGCTTGCAACCTGGTTATGTGCCCTGGCTGGGAATCAAACCAGCAACCTTAGGGTTCACAGGCCGGTGACGTATCCACTGTACCACCAGCCAGGGCCTGGATTTTTTTTTAAATAGACTTTTTCATGGACTTCCAGTCAAGATGGAGGCATAGGTAAACCCACTTCATCTCCTCACACAACTACAGAAGAAATTACAACCACCCCTCAAAATAAATAACACCCAGAACTGTCAGAAAATTGAGCAATATGGAAGTCCGATAACCAATGATTTAAAGAAGCCACATTCATCTAGAATGGTAGGAGGGGTGGAGACATGGAGACGGCAGTGAGGCAGGAGACCCAGTTTGGCACAGAGAGACATTGGAACAGGCAGTCCCACATTCAAATGTGGTAAACAAAAATTGGGAGGGATACTTTGGGAGTGGAGGATGTCGGCCCCAGGCTAGACTACACAGCCCAAGGTTCTAATGCCAGGAAGTGACTGGAAACAGGGCAAATGTTGGGCAAACCTCCAGAAGCCAGGCAGCAGCATTGGCCCCTCCCTGAACCCTCCCACCACTCAGAGCCACAAAACAGTGAAGTCAATTTCCCTGCGCTGACAAGTACCCAAGGCTCCAACCCACACAATTTTCAGATGACTTTTCTACAATAGGTCACCCTACTAAGACAGGCAATCAAAGCAGCTCTACCTAATACACAGAAACAAATATATAGTAAAGCTTACAAATTGAGGAGGCAAAGAAGTATGGCCCAAAAGAAAGAACAGAACAAAACCCCAGGAAAAGAACTAAACAAAATGAAAATAACCAACCTATTCAATGCAGAGTTCAAAACATCAATGATCAGGATGCTCAAAGTACCCACTGAGTACAGCAAAAGCGTAAAAAAGACCCATGATAACGTAATGAAGGTTACGTTAACTGAACCTTTAAAAAAATCTTCAGGGAACTAACAGAGAAGATGAAGTCAGGATTCATATCAATGAATAAATAACTTATTTTTCTTAAATAAATTCCTTTAACATTTTATGTAATGATGACTTGGTGATGATGAACTCCTTTAGCTTACCCTTGTCTAGGAAGCACTTTGTCTGCTCTTCTATTCTAAATGCTAGCTTTGCTGAATAGAGTAATTTTGGTTGTAGGTCCTTGCTTTCCATCACTTTGACTACCTCTTGCCAGACCCTCATTGCCAAGTTTCTTTTGAGAAATTAGCTGACAATCTTATGGAAACTCCTTGGTAGGTAACTCTCTGCTTTTCTCCTGCTGCTTTCAAATTCTCCCTTTATTTTTAACCTTTGGCATTTTAATTATGATGTGTCTTGGAATGGGCCTCTTTGCATCCATCTTGTTTGGGACTCTCTGTGCTTCCTGGATTTGCATGCCTATTTCCTTCCCCAAATTAAGGAAGTTTTAAAAAAAATTTTATTGTTGTTGTACTACATTCATCCCCTTTTTGCTCCCCTCTGTCCTCTTCCCCACCCACCCATTCCCCCACCAAGTCAATCCCACCTGTCCATGTCCATGGTAAGGAAGCTTTCTTTCATTATTTTTCAAATTGATTTCCAATTTCTTGCTCTGCCCTTCTTCTGGCACCCCTGTACTGAGAATGTTGGATTGCTTGAAGTTATCCCAGAGACTGCTTACATTATCTCCATTTGGGGTTCTTTTTTCTTCTTATTGTTCTGATTGATTGTTTTTTGCTTTGTTATGCTCCAAACCATTGATTTGATTCTTGGCTTCATCCACTCTACAGTTGTTTCCCTGTAAATTGCTCTTTATTTCAATTAGGGTATCCTTCTTTTCTGACTGGATCTTTTTTATGCTGTTGAGGTCCTAACTAAATTCCTAAAGCATCCTGATAGCCATTGTTTTCAACACTGCCTCTGTTAGATTGCTTATCTCCATTTTGTTTAGTTCTTTTTTTGGAGTTTTGATCTGTTCTTTCATTTGGGCCATGTTTCTTTGTCTCTACATTTTTGCAGCCTCCCTGTGTTTGTTTCTATGTATTAGGTAGAACTGCTATGACTATCTGTCTTGGTAGCATGGCCTACTATAGTAGGTGTCCTATAGGGTCCAGTGGCATAGCTTCCCCTATCACCCAACCTAGGTACTCGAGGTGGGTTCTTTTTGTTGGCTGCATACGCTCTCTTCTTGTACTTGAGCTTTGGTTGCTGTTGGCAGGTCAATGGGAAGGATATAGTCAGGCCAGTCAGTTGCAAGGTTTGGCAGTGACCACCAACCTCTTCACTCTGTGGAGGATCAGCTGTGCAGGGGCATGGTGGTGGTGTTTTATCGGGGTCTGTAGCTGTCCACCTGGGTGCTCAGGCCCTGGGGTTTCCCAGGTGGTGCAGGCCAATGTCAGCCTCCATCTGTGTTTTGCTGGGGCCACCATACCTGAGCAATATGGGATGGCTGACACTTGGGATGGGCTTTAGGTCCCTAGGCAAAGCCAAGGTATAAACCTTGACTGGTTGCTCCTAGTATCAGGACTGGTGCCAGTTAGCAAGAGGTATGGGGACTGGGGGCTCACTGAGGCCAGCTGTTGCTTGTTTGAAAGGATCTAGGAAGTTATAAAGCATGAGACAAGGCCACCATTCATATGATAAAGCTATTGGTAACAGCTATAAATTGGGTGGGAAGGAGCCTCAGGGGATCTCCAGGATGGGGCAAATAGTGTTAGCCAGGTTGGTGGAGTCTCAGATGTAGCACCCCTGCTGCCTCTGTTGCTCTGCCCACCTTTCTGTCTGGGAGAAAGCTGTTTTCCTGCACTTGCCTTGATGCCAGCCACTGCAGTTCCTCCATGTATGGCTCCACTGGTGCCTTTTAAGCTGCTACCCTGGTGTTGGAACTCAGAGGGCGTGAGTTTGAGTAAGTTCGTGTGTGGGTTTTTTAAGAGGAACTGTTTGGGACTCCAGAAGTTTCTTCCACTGACTGAATCCTTACTGGTTTTTGCAGCCAGAAGTTATGAGTAGTTAACTTCCAGGCACTGGAACCCTAAGCTGAGGGTCCTGGTGTCAGGCTGGGACTCCTTGCTCCTGAGATATTCTTCCCAAGTTTTTATGCACCATATGTGGATGTGGGACCAGCCTGTTCTGCATCTCCATCCCTCCTACCAGTCTGAATGGATGTAGTTTCTTTAATTTCATAGTTGTTAGATTTCCATTCAACTTGATTTCTGCTGGTTCTGAGTGATGGTTGTTCTATAATTTAGTTGTAATTTTGACGTGGTTATGCAAGAATGCCTAAATGGACTTTAAAAATCCTCTTCTGAGGACATTTTTCATTATAGAGAGGAAGGGAGAGGAGCATTGATGTGAGAGAGAAGTATATATTGGCTGTTTCCCAGATACACTCTGATCTAGTATCATACCCTTCTGGACCGGGGATCATAGTTGCTCGAACCTGGGACCCAACCCACAACCTAGGTGTGTGTCCTGAAATTGAACCCACATCCTTTTTGTTACAGACAACACTCCACCCAACTGAGTCACCCTGGCATGGGCAAAAAATAGACCTTAAAAAAAAACACTTTTAAGTTCTTATACTGACGCATCATTATCACCCAAGTCCATGTTTTACATTAGAGTTCACTCTTGGTGTTGTACATTCTACAGTTTTTTAAAAATGTAGAACATGTATCCATCATTTTCATATCATACAGAGTAGTTTCACTGCTGTAGAAATTCATTGTGCTCTTCTCATTTATTCCCCCTTGACATTTTTCATACCAGTAACTGTATGTATTTGTCATTCTTTTGAATGGTTACATAGTATCCCATTTAATTATGTTTTATAATTGCCACTTTTTAAAAAAGTTTTATTTATTTCTTTATATAGAGAGGGGAAGGAATGGAGAGAGTGATGTGTGATTGGTTGCCTCTTGTGTGCCCTCAGCTGGGGACTTTGACTACAACGCAGGCATGTAGTCTATTCCTGGCTGGGAATAGACTGGCGACCTTTCAGTTTGCAGATCTGTGCTCAATCCACTTAGCCACACCGACCAGGGCATAATGTAGGCATTTTCTAAACCTCTACTAATACAAGTGATGCCTTTAGGAGTACACTTGAACCTATATCTTAGTGCGGTTGTGCTATTTCTTTCTTTCTTTTTTTTAAAGTATATATGATAGATTATGCTGTTACAGTTGTCCCAACTTCTTTTCTCTTTGTTCCCCTTTTCCCAGTACACCCCTTCCCTCCAGCAATACCAACCCTCTTAGTTCATGTCCATGGGTCATGCATGTAAGTTCTTTGGCTTCACCCTTTTCTATTTGATTCTTAATCCTCCATGTCTATTTTGTACCAATTACACTTCTGAATCCCTGTACCATTTCTCTATTTCTCCCCCTTCCCTCTTCCAGCTGATAACCCTCCAAACATTCCTATACCTATGATCCTGTTCCTATTCTGCTTGTTTGCTTAGTTTGTTTTTGTTTTTATTTATTTTTTTTTAGGTTCTTTTGTTGATAATTGTGAGTTTGTTGCCATTTTAATATTCATAGTTTTTATCTTCTTTTTCTTAAATGAGTCCCTTTAACATTTTATATAATAAGGTCTTAATGATGATGAACTCCTTTAGTTGTACCTTGTCTGGGAAGCACTTTATCTGCCCTTCCATTCTAAATGATAGCTTTGCTGGAGAGAGTAATCTTTGTTGTAGGTCTTTGCTTTCCATCACTTTGAATACTTGCCAGCACCTTGTTGCCTGCAAAGTTTCTTTTAAGAAATTGACTGACAGTTTTATGGTAACTCCTTGGTAGGTAATTCTCTGCCTTTCTCTTGCTGCTTTTAAGATTCTCCCTTTATCTTTAACTTTTGACATTTTAATTATGATGTGTCTTGGTGTGGTCCTCTTTGGGTCTAGCTTGTTTGGGACTCTGTGTTTCCTGAACTTGTATATCTATTTCCTTGGCCAAATTTGGGAAATTTTCCTTCATTATTTTTCACAAAAGTTTTCAGTTTCTGCTCTTACTCTTCTCCTTCTGGAAACACTATGATTCAGATGTTGGCACATTTAAAATTATCCCAGAGGTTTCTAAACCCTTCTCATTTTTTCAATTCTTCAATTCTGTACTGGTTGACTGTTTACTTCTTCCTTATGTTCCAAATTGTCTATTTGAACCCTGGCTTCCTTCCCTTCACCATTGGTTTCATGTGGATTATCCTTTGTTTCACTTAGCTTAGCCTTCTTTTCTTCCCTTCTGCATTTGCCATACTCAAGCATAACTGTCAAATCTGTGAGCAACTTTATCACCAGTGAACTCTGTACCTGCTAGGTTGGCTATCTCTTTATCACTTAACTCCTCCACTGGAACCTGGAACTGCTCCTCCTTTTGGGGCCATAGTTCTCTATCTCCTCAACTTGACAGGCTCCTGTGTTTGCCTCTGTGTCTTAGGTAGAACTGTCACACCTGTTATGTTGTTTAGGGT
The DNA here is from genome assembly GCA_004026585.1 of Noctilio leporinus. NCBI lineage: Eukaryota > Metazoa > Chordata > Mammalia > Chiroptera > Noctilionidae > Noctilio > Noctilio leporinus. The sequence goes on along the minus strand of PVIW01001505.1, from coordinate 56,941 downwards.
GGAGCCTTAAGTATCGTCAGTAGTGGGTGACCCATTTCACCACTTTGTGACTCTATGTAGAGGGATGGGATCTGAGAGGGAACAATGCCACTCACTCAGTACTTGCCCCTTTACTAGGCACTTTTCCCACTTCCTGTATGGGACTGGCATCTCTAACTGTTGCCCTTGGTTCCCAGAGTGAGTGGGTTTGTGGATGTTCTAGGACCATCCCTCTAAACAAGCATACTCTGCTGAGACACTGGCAGTTTCTTTCTCTGCCCCAACCCCCACTGGTTTTCACAGTCAGAAACAATGAGGCTTTATTTTCTTCAGCCATGGAACTGTGAGCTGCGCATTCTGGTCTGATTCTGGGAGTGTTCTCCAGGTATCCCTCCAACTTTTTTTTAACAAGTGACTACGCTTTCCACCCTCCACTTCTACTACCACCACACTGCATCCTCTCCACCCCAGCTCTGTCCCTCCTACCTTTCTGGATGAGCATTTCTTCTTTATATCTTTTTTTTTAAAGATTTTATTTATTATTTTTTAGAAAGAAGGGAAGGGAGAGAGGGAGAGAGACATCAATGTATGGTTGCCTTTCATCTGCCTCCAGCTACGGACCTGGCTAGAGACCTGGCTTGCAACCTGGTTATGTTGCCCTGGCTGGAAATCGAACCAGTGACCTTTGGGCTCACAGGCTGGTGTCTTATCCACTGTGCCACCAGCCAGGGCACTTCTTTATATCTTTGTTGGACTTTCATGCAGCTCGATTTTCTGGAACTTCTGATTGTCTCCAGTTTTGAGGTAGATGTATTCCTTCTTAGTTGTGGAGGGAGATGCAGTGTGTTTACCTACACCTCCATCTTGGCCAGAAGTCTCAGCTGTGCTACTTCTGTAGGAAAAAGTCTGCAGGATGGCTAAATCACACAGTATTACATATATTATTTTGATGGAGACCACCTCTGAAAGTATTCATTCACTCATTCAACAAATATTTATTGGGCAAATTTAACTATGAACAAAACAGACACAGTTCCTAGTGGAGGACATTATCATTAAACAAATGATCACACAAATCAATATTATCGCCATTGTAATAATTTCTCTGAAGGAAAAGAACAGGGTTGTTGAAGAAGGTAGATAGAGTAACCTAATTTATACTGGGCATTTAGAGGCAGCCTCCATTAAGCTGAGAATTAAAGGATGAATAGGAATAGACTAGGAAGACTGGGAATCTGGGGGTTGCCTGGGAGATAAGGAGCCTTTTAGGCAAAGAGAACGTGTGCATGGAGGCCCTGAGGTGGGCAGTTGCTGAGCTGGAAGAACACCAGGGGCAGTGTTGGGGAGAAAATCTGGAAGTGAAGCTGAAGAGGAAGGCTGGGCCAGGCTACAACTGGCCATCCAGGCTACCTGATTTATAGAGTCCCCAAAAGAGCAAGAAGGGTTCTACTTCCTGGACCTTTGAGACCAGTAACACTTAGAAGTGTTTTCTTCCCTTCATTCTATTACTCTGTGACATTCTTTGATTGTGGCCATTCCTTGCTTTTCAATAAAAGCTCTTTTGAGAGGTAACAGCTTACTTTGAGATTGTCAGATTCAAAATGCACATTACATTTATTTTACAACATTAACCAAATTCCCCAAATCCCTGTGTATCCCAGCATTTCTTCTATTTTAGGACTTAAAGTATGAGAGAAATTTCCTGTTTCTGCAAAAGAAATTTGTTAATCTAAAGCAAACTGTGCTTGTTCCATTCAGCTCATATTTCAGAAGCTCCCTCTGGGAGTCCTGGTTCCTGCCTTGTTCTACTCAATGAAATGTGAGGCCTGGGTGGGAGGTGGAGTGCTAGGACATTTAGATTCTTGCTTTCCAGTTCCATCCTCAATGCTATGGGTGCTGTCAAAAACAGACCTTTCAGTCTGCGTGTCTTATCTGGGCTCCTGTAGTATTCTATGATAAACGTGTCATTGATAGCCCCCACTTTGTTTAAATTTTCCTATTGGTGCTCAATCAATATTTATTGAATGGATATTGAATGAATATTTAAAACCATCTAAAGCATGGTTCGTGATTCAATGGAATATTATGCAGGCATAAAAAAGAATGAGGTAGCTGTATATTTACTGATATAGCAAAATATCCATGAGCTGTTAAGTGAAAAAAAGCAAGTTACACAACACAGATAGTAGCATCTCCTTTTTCTTTTTGAAATTGTATGCACACTCATACACATATATTTCTGGAAGTCATCTACCTTTTTATTTACACATTTTCATATTGTCAGAATTTTTTACAGTGCACAATATGTTCCTTTTGTAATGAATCAATTAAAATGAATAAAGAGTGAATGAACAAGGGACTTTTTAGGGTTCTCTGAGGGATAAATAATGAAGGAAATTCAGTCTTTAAGTTTCTTTCTCTGACCTATATACCAAGCTTGAGTCCTATTCTTTTTTTTTTTTTTTTTAAAGATTTTATTTCATTATTTTTAGAAAGAGGGGAAGGGGGAGAGGCAGAGAGGGAGAGAGACATCAATGTATGGTTGCTTTTCACCTGCCTCCAGCCACAGACCTGACTGGAGACCTGGTTTGCAACCTGGTTATGTGCCCTGGCTGGGGAATTGAACCTGCGACCTTTGGGTTTACAGGCTGGCACCTTGTCCACTGTGCTACCAGCCAGGGTGAGTCCTATTCTTTTAACTTACATTTGAACAATAGTAATAATAAAAACATTCTCCAATGAAATTCATGATAATAAATAAAAAACAAGTTCAGAACAGTATGAGCACATTTTGGGGGAAATGTACATGTAGAGAAAAAGGTTTGAAAGAAAGTGATGGATGGGCTAACCCTGGGTGTGTGGTGGATTAGGTGATGCCTCTACGTCTATTGTTTGAACATTTTACAATACATACATATTCCTTTTACTATCAGACAATAATGAAGGCTTAATTTCCTTTTCATTTAAATTTATTCATTCACTCAATAAATGTTTATTGAGCAATAGCTATCCACCTGACACAATACTAAGTTTTCCTGAAGGACCTCACACTCTGGTGGGAAAGACTCCCAAGAAAGCATGTGAATTGAGAGGATATTCCCCACAGCTCCATTCTGGCAGGAAGTTGTGAGGCCACCCATCTGCCAGGAGAGCTGAAGAGTGACCTGGGCAGCCTTCACAGAGGTGCTGCATATGCCCTGAGTCTAGAAGAATGAGGACTTTGCCAGTTGGACTAGCTGAGGAAGGCCTGCCAGAGAAAGAGAATACCTTGTATAAAAACACCTTTTATAAAAATGTGGAGGAATAAGAGAATATCCTGCTTATGCACATTAAATAGTTCTGAGTGGCAAAGCATAGGGGATGCAAGGGGAAGAAGTGCTGGAAAAACAGACAGCCTAGAACTAGTCAGAAGCCTTTGAAGAACTTTGTATGAGATTTAGTGCAGGCATTGTTGCTCCATTTAACAGTTGAAGAAACTGAGTCACAGAAAGATTAAATGACTTGCCTAAGGCCACATTAGAGGATGAGGCCAAGTTGGAAGATAATTCTAGGGTTTTTAATCTTCAAGCCACAGTGCTTCCTGGACTAGGCCTCATCCTTAAGAGCCTTCTAATGTTCTGGCTTAAAGCACTCCAAGTTGTTAGCAAAGAACAGGGCCATCCTCACAGTAGGCTCTGACCACACTGGCCATACTCTTGGCACACCTTTGTACAAAAAGCCACAAAAGATCTTTCTCCAAGAGAACTTTTCCTAGATAATGGCATGTATATACTAACTCTTGAAATTTGTGGGCATCCCTCAGAAGTGATGGAGGAGGCAGATTTCCTCATAATCCACTGTCCTGGGGAGCCACTTCCCATCAATGATGCCAGCATATAGGTGGTACTTGGGCCACCCAAGATGGAGAACCATGGATATAGGAGAATCCTGCATCCTCCTGAGTTTTATGATGCTGCATAGGGTTTGGAATCAGAAAGCTGATTCTCAAACTCACTCTAATGGTTAAAATTAAAAGACTGACAATTCTATGTGTTGATAAGGACATGGAGCAACTACTTTATTTAGTTAAACATGTTCCTACTACTCATGGCAGTATTATTCAAAGTGGCCTAAAATTTAAAACAACCTAATATTTATCAACAAGAGAATAGAAAGTAAGTTGGATGGTATATTCATAAAATGGAATACTATTCAGCAATAAAAAGAAAAAAAAAAAACTGATAGAAACAAGTGGGCAAATCCTAGACATATAGTATTGAGCAAAAGAAACCAGATATGAGTATGACTCCTTTCATATGAAGTTTAATAACACATGAAATGAATCTATGAGAATAGATGTCAGAATATTGGTTACCTTGGGGGTTAGAGGAAGTGAATATTTGCTGAAAAGAGTCATGGGAGAACTTTTGAGAGTGATGAAAATGTTTTAATCTTGATCTGGGAGGTGGCTACATGGGTGTATACATATTAAGTGTATGTAAGTCATAGTTCAATAAAGGAGACAGAGAGAGAGAAAGAGAGAGAAAGAGTGGGAGTGAGAAAGTCTTCATTCTTGTTTCCAGTCCTACCATTGACACATCCTTTGACAAGTTACTTAACATTTCTCATTTCTTTTTCTTTCTTTTATTTTTTAATTTTTAAAAGATTTTATTTACCTGGCTGGTAGCACAGTGGTTAAGGCGCCAGCCTGCGAACCCAAAGGTCGCAGGTTCGATTCCCCAGCCAGGGCACATAACCAGGTTGCAAACCAGGTCTCCAGTCAGGTCTGTGGCTGGAGGCAGGTGAAACACAACCATACATTGATTCTCTCCGTCTGCCTCTCTCCCTCTCTGCCTCTCTCCCTTCCCCTCTTCCTAAAAACAATGAAATAAAATCTTAAAAAAAAAAAAAAAAGATTTTATTTATTATTAGTTCCAGAGAGAGAGAGAGAGGAAGGGAGAGAGGCAGAGAGGGAGAGAAACATCAATGTATGGTTGCCTTTCACCTGTCTCCAGCTACAGACCTGGCTGGAGACCTGGCTTGCAACCTGGTTAACATTTCTCATTTCTGTTTCCCTTGCCTTAGGTACAGGATGGAGATAATAATAGTACCCTCTAATAGGGTAGCATTTATTTATTTATTTATTTATTTATTTAAGAGAGGAAGAGGGAGGCAGGGAAAGAGAGAGAGAGAGGGAGATTGATTTGTTGTTCTATTTATTCATTCATTGGTTGATTCATGCATGTGCCCTGACTGGAGATCAATCCTGCAACCTTGGCATATTAGGACAATGCTCTAACCAACTGAGCTACCCAGCCAGGGCCTCATAGGGTGGCTTCTAATTAAATTTTTATTTTACTGTGATAAGAACACTTAATATGAGACTACCCTTTTAACAGATTTTTAAAACTATATTTTATTGATTATGCTATTACAGTTGTTTCAATTTTTCCCCTTTGCCCACTCTACTTAGTACCCCATTCCTTGTAGCAATTCTACAATGTGATATGTCCATGGGTCATACAATAAGTATTTTGGCTTCTCCATTTTTTATGCTATTCTTAGCAACGTCTGCCTATTTTTTAAAAATTATTTATTTATTATTATGTTTTAAAGAGAGGGAAGGGAGAGAGGCAGAGAGGGAGAAAAACATCATTGTATGGTTGTCTTTCACCTGCCTCCAGCTATGGACCTTGCTGGAGACCTGGTTTGCAACCTGGTTATGTGCCCTGGCTGGGAACTGAACCAGCAACCTTTGGGTTCGCAGGCCAGTGCCTTATCCACTGTGCCACCAGCCAGGGCCCCCTGCCTATTTTGTACCTACTAGTTATGCTTCTTAATCCCTGCACTTTTCCCCCCTTCCCCTTCCCAGTTGATAACCCTCTAAATAATCTCCATATCTATGATTCTGTTCCAGTTCCAATTATTTGTTTAATTTGTTTTTTTTTTAAGATTAAGTTAGTGATAGTTGTGAAATTGTTGCCATTTTAATGTTTATAGTTTTAATACTTTTCTTTTTCTTATATAAATCCTTTAAACATTTCACTTAATAATGGCTTGGTGATGATAAACTCCTTTAACCTCACCTTATCTTAAAAGTGCTTTATCTGACCTTCCATTCTACAAGATAGCTTTGCTCAATGGAGTAATCTTGGTTGTAGATCCTTGCTTTTTCATCAGTTTGAATGCCTCTTGCCAGTCCCTCATCACAAAGTTTCTTTCTTTCTTTTTTTTTTTTTAAAGATTTTATTTATTATTTCCAGAAAGAGAGGAAGGGAGAGAGGCAGAGAGGGAACGAAACAGAGAAACATCAATGTATGGTTGCCTTTCACTGGCCTCCAGCCACGAATCTGGCTGGAGACCTGGATTGCAACCTGATTATGTGCCCTGGCTGGGGAATCGAACCAGCGACGTTTGGGCTCGCAGGCCGGCACCTTATCCACTGTGCCACCAGCCAGAGCACAAAGTTTCTTTTGAGAAATCAGCTAACAGTCTTATGGGAACTCCTTGGTAAGTAACTTTCTGCTTTTCTTTGCTGTTTTTAAGGTGTTCTCTCTCTCTTTTTTTTTTAAATATTTTATTTATTTATTTTTTAAATGAAATGTCAATCTGTTACACTGCCTTTTTTTTTTTTTTTTTTTTTTTTTTTTTTTTTTTTTTTTTTTTTTTAAGATTTTATTTCATTATTTTTTAGAAAGAGGGAAAGGGAGAGAGGCAGAGAGGGAGAGAGACATCAATGTGTGGTTGCGTTTCACCTGCCTCCAACCACAGACCTGACTGGAGACCTGTTTTGCAACCTGGTTATGTGCCCTGGCTGGGGAATCAAACCTGCGACCTTTGGGTTCACAGGCTGGCGCCTTAACCACTGTGCTACCAAGGATTTTATTTTTAATTATTTTTAGAAAGAGGGAAAGGGAGAGAGGCAGAGAGGGAGAGAGATATCAATGTATAGTTGCTTTTCACCTGCCTCCAGCCACAGACCTGACTGGAGACCTGTTTTGCAACCTTGTTATGTGCCCTGGCTGGGGAATCGAACCTGTGACCTTTGGGTTTGCAGGCCGGCACCTTATCCATTGTGCTACCAGCCAGGGCCTAAGGTGTTCTCTTTATCTTTAATCTTTGGCATTTTAATTATGAGGTGTCTTGGTGTGGTCCTCTTTGGGTCCCACTTGTTTGGGAATCTCTGTGCTCCCTGGACTAGGGAAGCTTTCTTTAATTATTTTTTCAAATAAGTTTCCAGTTTTTTGCTCCTTTTCTTTTCCTTCTAGCATCCTTATGATTCAGATGTTGGTATGTTTGCAGATGTCCTGAAGGCTTCTTAAACTATCCTTGTTGTTTTAAAACTCTTTTTTCTTCTTACTGTCTGGTTGAATGCTTATTTTTTTCTTTCTTTCTTTCTTTCTTTTTTTTTTTTTTTTAATTTTATTGTTGTTGTATTCATCCTGAATGCTTATTTTTTCCTTATGTTCCAACTCATTGATTTGAATTCTGGTTTTATCCCTTCCTCTGTTGGTTCCTTGTAGATTTTTCTTTATTTCACTTAATATAATCTTTATTTTTTTTCCTGGGTCTTTTTGGTGCTATTTCCGTACTCAATGAGTTCTTTGAGCATACTTATAACCAGTGTTTTGAACTCTGTATCTGATAGGTTGGTTATCTTCATTTTGTTTAGTTTTTTTTCTGAGGATTTCTTCTGCTCTTTCATTTGGGCTATATTTCTTTGTCTCCTCAATTTGACCTGTGGATGAGCACAGTCCATTCCAAATGATGGTCCAATGTGCATCATCCTGGTTTGGTCATCCCAGATTTATGTCATCCTTTTCCGTAGTTGAAGGTCAGCATATCTTTCAGAACTAGGATGCCTGAAGGTCAAAGTCTGTATCTCTTTTGAAGTTAGCTCCTAGGATTCTTATACAAACACGCTGTTTATCTAAATGCTACATATTAGCCAGAGTCAGCATTTACGGAAACAATATTAAAAAAAAAAAAGCAAAACAAAACTGTGGGGTGGGTTAGAATTCCCCACTGTTATAATTTTCCACTGTTACACCAATATTTCTGAGATCCTGATTTCAATTCCTTTGAAAAAAAAAATACCTAGAAGTAGAATTGTTGCATTGTACAAGAATTTCTATTTTTAATATTTTGAGAAACTGTCACACTGTTTTTCATTGGGGCTGTACCATTTTGCATTTCTACCAACACTGCACAAGGGTTACATTCTCTCCCAGCCTCTCCACTTGACTTTTGCATAATGTGGTTTTAAGTACACAAAAATCTCTTAGTCCAAGAGTCTGAAAAATGCCAAGAGTTTGTAAAAGTTATTCTTACGGTCAGTCTCTCACCTACCACCTCCTCCATCAGGGACAGCCCCTCCAGCCTCACCCTGAAAGAACAGCTCCAACGCTGAGTTATGCTAGCTTTCAGGCAGAGCTTCCAAGCCTCACATCACTAAATGTTGTCACATTCACAGAATCTAGGAGATTCCGTTGACTAGAAAGAAGTTTCATAGAATTCTGAACAGGAAGCAGCAGTGGCAGCTGATAATCTGTGACCTGAATATAGCTATCCATTATCTCACTGTGGTTTCTTGTTTCTCTGACAGAGGAAACGCCTATGACTTTCTTGAAGTTATTCTAAATACTCAGTTCCTTGTTTAGCTCTGGCAGGATAACGTTACCTACCCCTGGGCACTCCTGTGCTTTGGGCTGTGGCCTGAGGCTCCCAGCTCAGCAGCCAACCTGTGGAGTAAATGTTTCCCCTACCAGGGGTGAGGGAGGGGGACAGTGACAGGAGCATATCAGAAAAGAAGGCCAAAAGTAGCTACAGCCATTGGAAGAGAAAGGAAAACAAAGCAAGAAACCTTAATCATTGTACAACATCCACTTTTTGTTCCTCTTCATGAAACCGCTCAGGCAGAACTGACATGAGGGGCAAGAGTGTGTCACCAGTTTCTTCTCATTACCACTAGCTTCTATTACGCTCCATCTCCAGTGGCTTCTTTTTTGGTTCTATTCTTATCAGGGAAGCAAATCTGTCCTTCTCATGGATGCACCCTCGGGGTGAAGAGCAGAATCTAGGCCCAGGTCTCAGGTTTGAATAGGCCCTTTGACTCGTATTCACATAAAACTCAGACTGCAGGAGGACTCGCCAAATTGCAAAGTGAGCAAAGTTTGTTTTTGGCTTCTTCCCTCCCTGGCTACCCCCCACTCAGTTTGCTCTTAACCAAAGAGTTTTATGATATCATATCATTAATCACTGTATCTGGGGAATCATTCCTTCTGAAAAAGTAAGGATTTCATGTGTTACCTCTCTCAGGAATACTTATACTTTAAAAGAGAATTATTGAGATTGTAATGCTTAAGTCAAAGGACTACATTTCTAATTGACATCTGGGGAACTACATTTGGCAGGGAGGCATTAGGACGCACTCTAGCTCCCTGGTGGACATTACTTCTCTGTCTATTCTCCAGAGGTAGATGCCACAGCTTGACTCATTCTAAAAGACTGGTTTTGTTTTTCCTGCACAGGAACAGAAAGGTGAAACTTCTATGATTTGATTAGAAGAAAATGGGGAAGCTCTAAAAGCAGGTGGCTGCAAAGCCTGCAAAAATGTGTTCAAAACCTGCTCTCACAGGCTCAGAGCTTGGGCTTGGGGTCACTCAGGGATTCTCAGATGCAATAAAAGCAATACCAGATTAGTAGGGATGAAACTACCCTTCTGAAGGGCCATCTCTGCCACCAGCTACTCAAGTCCTGAGCAATCTTGAATCTCTCAGGGGTTCATTCTGTTCAATTGAAATATTCCAGGCACGAAGAATGCACATCGAGATGTTGACAGTGGTCCTCTCTGGGTATGGAATTACTAGAGAATTAGGTTTTCTTCTTAGTTCCTGGATCAGTCAGGGTTTAATCAGAGAGGTAGGAATACTAGGACTGACAAAGAGTAAGAGGTTTGTTGTAGGGATTTGATGTCACACAATAGTGGGGGCTAGTGAAAAAACTTGTATGACTGCTGCTCATGCTCTGGTGCTAGACCTGAAGCCCTGCAAGTAGTCATGAAGAAGAAATAGACATGAAGTCTGGGAGAGCAAAGGCAAAACAGAATCTGCAAGAAAAATGTGGTGCCCACAAGGGTGCGCTGGGGCCTGCCTCAGTCTCTTGTTGCCTCCCAAGCTTCTACCTTCAATGATGTGGATGAACTGCAAGAGGAGCTGGGTTCTTTATCATGTAGCTACACACACATTTGGTGCAGGAGTTAAAAGCTGAAGTGTGAGATCCAAAGGTGGTAAATGAAGGAACTATGGCCCAGCTGCTGTCCCAGAATCTGAGACAACGTGAGTTGCAACTGCGCTTGACTCTGTACTGAACTTGTGAGCATAAATGTGGCTTCTCTGGCCCTGCCTTCCAAATCTTGTGCAAATTTCTTTGTGGCCAACTCTAGCCCAGAAGTAGACAAGGAAAGGAATTCTGAAAAGCATAGTTCCCCTTAGCTAAATTGACATAGTATAAATCTACCATGATTTCTTTCTGTATTTGCAAGCCTTCTTCAATTAGTATATATTACTTTAGTAACCAGGGGGAAAAAGCTTTAAAATGTTTCTAGAAGATCTAAACAGCAAATAAATATATGAAAATTTACTCAGTTCAGTAATCATCACAAAACAAATGAAAAGCATAGTAGGACATCCTCACACATCCACCAGATGGCTAAAATAAAAAAAGACAATAGTAACTGTTGGTGAGGATATGGAGCATGTGGAACACTCATACATTGCTAGTGGGAGTTGGGAGTGTAAATTGGTACAATCACTTTGGAAAACTGTTTGGCAACATCCACCAAAGTTGAACGTATACATACACTGTGATAAGTAATTACATTTCTAGAAATACATATGTTCACCAAAAGCATGTGCAAGAATGTTCATAGAGGCACTATTTGTATTAACTAAAAACGAGAGACAATTTAAATGTCCACCAACGATAGGATGAACAAGTAAATCATGGTGAATTCATATAATAAAGTACTAGCAGTGCAAATAAATAATCCCTAACTATATAAAGGAAGGATGAGTATCGCAAATATAATATTAAGTGTAAGAAGCCAGACTCAAAAGAATACGTGTGCCCTGGCTGGTAGCACAGTGGATAGGGTGCTGGCCTGCGAACCCAGGGGTCACTGGTTCGATTCCCCAGCCAGGGCACATGACTGGGTTGCAGGCCAGGTCTCCAGCTAGGTCTCCAGCCAGGTCTGTGGCTGGAGGCAGGTGAAGGGCAACCATGCATTGATGTCTCTCTTTCTCTCTGCCTCTCTCCCTACCCCCTCTCTAAAAATAATAAATAAAATCTTAAAAAAAAAAGAGTACGTGTTTATTATTCCATTTATATCAAGTTCAAAATTAGGAAAAATTAATCTATGCTTTTATCCTATGAATAGGGATTACTCTGAAGAGATTAGTGACTGGGGGAAATCAAGAGGGGGCTTCTAAGATTTTAGTGATGTTCTGCTTCTTCTTTTAGGTGTTGGTTACATGGGAGTGTTTGCTTTTTAAAATTTTATAGAGCTGTATATTTATGATTTATGCATTTTTTTGTATATGCTATACTTCCATAAAAAAGTTAAAAGAAAGAATTAGCAATCCCTGGTATAAGGAACTAATAACAACCACTCTTCTTAAATCACAAATTGAGGGGGTCAAATGCAATAATGTGTATTGTAGGACTTGGAGGGAAAAAAACAACAACATAGGAATATTGGATGGGGCAAAAGTAGGTTTACACTTGTAGTACACAAAACACAGAGTTTATTTTTGTATTGTATTACTTTCTATATGAACAAGTATAAACTTATTTTGCCCCACCCTATATACAGACATAGGAATAAAGATAGAATAGAATATTTAATGTTGGTGAGGGGAGCTAGAAGAGGGTAAAGATGGATAAGTTGTGATGGAAAAAGACTTGGGGTGATGAACACAAAATACCATATATAGATGATGTATTGTACAATTGTACACCTGCAATGTACATAATTTTATTAACCAATGCCACCCCAATGTATTCAGTAGAAAAATTTACCACTTTATATCTTTTACCTTTTTTTTTTTTCTTAGAAAGAATGTGCATGATTGTGTGTGTGACAGGGCAGGTGCAGTTAGTGGGAGATGAGAAGGAAAAACAGGTTTCCTGAGTTCCTGTCAGCTTCTGCCATGGTCTGTTGATGTGACAAACATTTGCTCTGCTGGTTCAGACAAGGTCTTATGACCAAGCAAGGAAACGCCACTGTTCCCAAAGTCAGCCCTTTCATTGATTGTGGGTGACTCTCCAGCCCCTTGAAGCCTGGCTGGACCAGATAACAGGCGCTCGCATGAGCTCCCCAAGCACCACTGAATCTAGGTCCTGCCCTGCTTCCCCCATTCCCATAACATGTACATTTAACCTTGCCTATGACTACCTCTGTCCCCAGAGCTCCTCTCCTCTTCGGCAGCCATGAGAAAGACCAGGATCACAAATTCAGCAAGGGCTTAAATGGCAGTTACAGGACAGCAGTAGTAGCATTGATTTTGCTCTCCAGAATGATGTGCTTCTGGGTTCATTGGGGAAGCTGGTTCTTTATTTTACTCCAATACCAACAGTAACCCCTGCTGGAGAGGGACGGAACCCATAGCACTTAAATACCTACACTGGAGCAGAGGCCAAACATCAGAGAAGAATCTGTTCCTGATACCACTGGGGAGAATTAACTGAGCGCCTACTGTGTGCTCGGCATGATGCTCCCAACAAGACACCTGAGCCTCTTGGAGACTCGGAGACAGGAATAGAGGTCTCAGGACTCAGCAAAGTGCAGATTCCCTGAGCTAGACAGAGGTTTTCAGGGCTAACAGAAATCTGAATAAATGACATCAGGTGATTCATTCTTCCTTTTCCTAGAAGCCCAACCAACCCCAGCTTTTATTCTATTAAAATCATGTTAAAATGAACACCGTATACTTATTTGTAAAGAGTGGGCTGGAAAGACAATAATAATAGGTGTTATCTTTGAGTGGTGGATTGGTGTTGATACTTCCTTCTTCCTTGTACTTTTTTTTTTTTAAAGCTTTTATTTATTATTTTTAGAGAGCAGGGAAGGGAGAGAGGCAGAAAGGAAGAGAGGCAGAGAGGGAGAGAAGAATCAATGTATGGTTGCCTTTCACCTGCCTCCAGCTATGGACCTGGCTCTAGACCTGGCTTTCAACCTGGTTATGTGCCCTGGCTGGGAATTGAACCAGCTACCTTTGGGCTCACCCACCAGCAACTTATCCACTGTGCCACCAGCCAGGGCCATTCCTTGTACTTTTTAGGACAGCATATGTAATACTTAAGTACATGACCTTTGGAGATCAAACATTTATGATCAAATCTCAGTTTTGTTCCCTACGTGAGTTTGGGCAAGTTACTTCACCTGTATGAACTTTAATTTTTATATCTGTCACTTTGCTATTGCAGATGAAAATAATGTTACTCTGTATAGATATTAGAAAGTTTGAATAAAATGATGTTCATTAAGCCCTGGCTGGGTGGCTCAGTTGGTTGGGGCATAGTCCCGTGCACCAAAGGTTGCAGTTTGATTTTCGGTCAAGGCACATACGCAGGTTTCAGGTTCCATCCTGGGCCCGTGTGTGTGTGTGTGTGTGTGTGTGTGTGTGTGTGTGTGTGGTAACTCAGATTATTCTATCTCTCTCTCTCTCTCACACACACACACACACACACAAATAAATCAACAAATTCTCAAGTGAGGATTTAAAAAAATGTGACACCCATTAAGTGCTTTCATACAGTGTCTTAGGCAAAGAAAATGCTCCATAAATGGGAGCTGTTACTGTTATATTTTATATTGTTTTATTTCTTTCAATGAACACCTATTTTTATTTTTGAACACCTATTTTTTAATAAATAAAACCAAAGATTTTTATAAAAGAAAAATAAGCTGGCCTGTGAACCCAAAGTTCGCTGGTTCAATTCCCAGCCAGGACACATAACCAGGTTGCAAGCCAGGTCTCCAGCCAGGTCCGTAGCTGGAGGTAGGTGAAAGGCAACCATACCTTGATGTTTTTCTCCCTTTCTTCCTCCCTCCCTGATCTTCTCTCTAAAAATAATTAATAAAATCTTAAACAAAGAAATAAATAAGGACAATCCTGAAGGAAAAGAGAATTTGTCAGAGGGCATGTGGAGCCTTAGGGAGATGTGGATAGAAGGAGGAAGGGGCTCAGCCATGGCATGGCAGCTGCAAAATGGATTGAGGTTTTTTTTTTTTTTTTTTTTTTTTTTTTGACTCCCTCTGAGCCACCTCTTTAGGCTCTGTGATACTGCCCCCCTGTACCCTCAACTCAGGCATGAGAACAATTGTCCCAATTAGCTTTACGCTGGCAACATCTCTAATTCTCAGAGAACCCTGGGGCACACTGGCCACCAGAGCATGATCTGGATCCAAGGTGACCTGAAAGCTCAGCTCAAGGCTGGAATCATTTCCTCTCCTGTTCCGACTCGCTGTGCCTATAAGCGCTGCTCTGAAAAAGCCTCTGAAGGTTGGCCCCTTGACTATGTTTCTCTTTAGTCCCTGGCGCTGGGCATGCATTTTACTTTTAGTAAGACATTCATAAAGAAAACTCTAGGAAAGTGACACAGTTCTTAGGGGTGGTGGTGTGTCTCCCCTTTCCTGGGGCTATTCTCTGTCCTTTAAGTGGAGCCTGGTTCTGGCTCTGCACGCCTGGCGCTCAGCACCCTGCATGGGCTTCGCCCTTCACCACAGTTAGCTTGCCTCCCACAGCCACGCTGGGGCACACATCCTCCCATATTTGGGAGTAAGCCGGAGACTCAGCCGCGTGTGGGTTTCTGTTTAAAATTCCAAAGCCAGCGGGGCGTATATTATCCATTTCCTCCAACCCAACATGCTGTAAAGCATGAGTCAGAGTCGGGTAAGCTTCTTCCCTGGGGAAGTTGTGTCAGCCGGGTAGTGAATGTAATTAAACAAGGATAATGTTCACTGGCATTAGCTTCAGATTAGTGCAGAGGAAAACAAAATCTCCATTTTGAGTTTCTAATATTCCAGCCGGGATAAGACAGCTTCCCCGAGTTTCCCTGATTAGAGAAGGCAGTTCAACATTAGCATAATTTGAGTGGTACAGGAGACCCCGGGATCAACACCTTCCTTCCACATGAATAAATAATGCAGATATTAGAACCTTCGAGGGGAACATGTGTATTGTTTATTTATAAGGTACTTGTGTGAGAGGGGTTACCTATTAGAAAATGAAGGCTATTTTACCTTATTTAGCCATCATCACCCAGGGCCAGGTGTTTGCTCAGAGAATAGACTCAGGGACTGATAAGGTTTGATAAGCACTAGGGTGGATCCTGGGCTCATCATCCTTTCATACCAATGGGTCTTTGGGGAGGTTGCTCCCAGAAGCCAGGAAGGAACACTAAGGCCCTGCACTCCAGAAAGGCTGAGGGGAAAGGTGCCAGGAGGGAGGTTAGGAAAGGAGGGTGGGTGTAGAGGACATGGGAAGCCCATGCTTCCCACTGCACATCTGAGCCTAGGCAATCCCTTTCCACAATCATGGAAATCACAAAATAAAAAGTTAATTCTGTAAGGCCATTTAGTTCGTCCTTTTCTCAGAGAAAAGCAAACTGAGGTCCATCCAGAGAGGTTTAGTAAATGGCCCAGTTCACCCAGCAATTAAATGGCAGAATTGGGAGTTTAGTGTCCTCTTAATCTTTCTACCAAGCTGTTGCCCATGCAATTTCCAGGAATGATAGTAACCAACCCCACTGGCCCATCCTGCAAATATCTACTCAGTTCTGCCTTTTCAAATACAACCTCTGCTCAGGGTTGAAAAGCAAAGCTAAATTATATCTAAGAAGGTCTATTCTCCTGCCACTCAGGTCCTTCCCAGCTCCAGTAGCACAAATAATTTCAAAATGTACATTTTCTTAACTCCAGCAAAAGGGTGCTAATCTTGTTGATAACTAGAACAGCTTCTGGGTTAAAGGAAAACAGATTTTCACCAGTTTTCACTTGAGCAAAGTATTTGATATATATTTAAGTTTGGGGTAGGGGGACATTTCTTTTTGATTTTGTTTTTTTTCAAGCGCTCCTTCTGATGTAGCTAGCTCAAAGCATTTTGTTTTTCTTAGATATGAGGTTGTATTCTTTCTGCCTGAATAGGATGGAAAAGACTTTTCCAAATAAGGAAGTTTTGCTGGAATCTGTGTAGCTCAGGCAGTAGCAGTTGCTGGAGACTTAACTGAGTCAAACACAGTAGCTTTACTAAACCAGGAAGCATTTACAGGTTCATTAACACTTCTGCACAGCTGAAACGTTGGGGTTCAGGGGTGCTGCTGGCAAATAATTGTGGCACTCAGGAACACAAAAAATTGTAGAGCAGGCAAAGTTTGGTTTTGGCACACCCCTACTCTCCACATTTCCCCCTTCCCAGCTCCTGAGTATCTGCTCTTTCTTCAAAATAGAATGAGGATGCTCTGATTTTTTGGATTCCAAAAGACCTGAGTTAAAATTTCAGCTTTCCCCATATAATCTGTAAGACCTTCAGTATACTACTTAAGGTTTGGGCCTTTTTTTTTTCTTCTGAAATTAAAATAATAGTGTTTATTTCATGGAGTTGTTATGAAGAGTAAAGGATTTAATAAATATAATATAAATAGTATATTCTAAATTCATTTTAGGCTCTAAAATTACTCCTTTTCCATCCCCTTTTATACCTCCTCCACTGTCAGGAAAACTTAGTTTGAGCCACCATACTTAACCAGGGGTTAGGAGGAAAGTGTGATTATTAAAGTATTTGTGTTGAGGTGTGAAAGTGGTCAGTGTTCCATAAGAGTCTACAGAATTCTGGAAATTTGACAAATAAGATTATTCTGTTTCTTTCTAGACAGAAGAATCTTAATCATCTTATTTTGCTATTGAAAACATACTCTTTTTAGATTGCTGAATTCAGATCATAATACAGTGGGAATCTTTCTTATCTGGAAAACAAAGTCCTGTTCCCAAGCCCGCACACAAACAGAACAACAATTAACCCCAGACCAAGTAGACCTTAAAATAACCTTGGTGTAAAATGGTGGGATCACTTTGAAAAACAGTCTGGCAGTTTCTCAAAAGGTTGAACATAGAGTTAGCATCTGACCCAGTCATTTCACTCCTAGCTAATACCCAAGAGAAATGAAAACACATGTTCACATAAAAACTTCCACATTATCGTTCATAGCAGTATTATTCACAATAGCTAAAACATAGAAACAACCCAAATGGTCATCAACTGATGAATGGATAAACAAACACGGTGCAATGGAATTTTATTCAGCCATAAAGTGAATGAAGTACTGATATATACGATAACATGGATGAACCTTGAAACATTATGCAAAATGAAGTAAGCCTGACACAAAAGATCACAATATATGATGCCATTTATATGAATTTCCAGAATAGGCAAGTTCATACCAACAGAAAATAGAATGATAAAATTGGGGTGATAAAAAAAAAATATATATATATATATATATTTTAAAGATTTTATTTATTATTTTTAGAGAGAAGGGCAGGGAAAGAGACAGAGAGGGAGAGAGACATCCATGTATGGTTGCCTTTCACCTGCCTCTAGCTATGGACCTGGCTGGAAACCTGGCTTGCAACCTGGTTATATGCCCTGGCTGGGAATCAAACCAGCAACCTATGGGTTCTCAGGCCAGCACCTTATCCACTGAGCCACCAGCCAGGGCCTTGATAAAAATATTTTAAAGCTGGTTGTGGAGATGGTTGTACAATTCTGTTAGTATACTGAAAACCACTGGGCTGTACACTTTATATGGGTAAATTGCATAATATATGAACTATATAGTTCAATAAAGCTGTTATATACACATACATAAAAATAACCTTGAGCACAATACTTGTTACCTTGTAGGTACTTATAAGTTAGTTGGTTAAAAGGCTATAGGTCTTCTGAGGTCTGGAATACGGCCCTGGCATTCCATTTGGAGATGCTTGCTCAGTTAAAGCATGGGTGCAAGGAGCTAGGGTGAGACCCTCACAAGCTCCTCATTCTGTACTCCTGACTGGATACATGAGTAAATCAGTATGAATCAGGCCAGAAATGGCTTCCAGAGTGCATTTTAACAATCATTTCTAGTATTACTGCTTTTTATTTTTTAAATCTAATTTCTCTGTAAGTGCTATAAATAGAACAAGCTTTATGAGAGGGATATCATTATTTAAGATTGGAGTCACTAGAGAAATCACATAATTACTAATTCTACAGGCAATGAATTAAAATGGAATGCTCAAATCGGCTATAGGGAGATGAGACAGGATCTTTGGCAAGATGCTAGATTATTTAAAAAGTTCTTTTGTGCTAAGACAAAAAGCCTTAAGGATCAAAAATAAATTTAGTTAGAATTGCTTTGCTTCAAAGATCCAAGTGATTAATGGAACAATAAAAGTAACTCTGTGAAGACTAGGAAATTTAACATTTTGTTCATATATGTTTTTGGATCAATTTTGGTGTAAATGACACCACAGCTCCATGAATTTTGTTGCCCAGGAAATTCCCCCTCTTTGATTTATAAAATGGAAAAGAATGACTAAAGCACAATTGAGACCTTAGTCAAGAGTCTCCATTTCCTCAGTTAATGTAAAACACAGATACTAAGGAGGCAGGGTCAAACCTCTACTTTCCAACTTAAAGCATGATTTTATACTGTAAGAATGCATTTAAAGTAGTAAACACACAAAATTAAGGTTGACTTCACGCATTTTAAATTGTTTTTAAATTTTCAAGAGCAATGTATATTCATTATAAAAATGTAAAAATGCAGCAGTATATAAATTATTAATACTAGTTATTAATAATTAATACATATTTACAATGTATCCAGTACTAGATTTAGAGGTATCTGATTTAATCATCACAATAATCTTATGAGGTAATTATTATTATATTTTCTTCCAGTTTGCAGATAAGGAAACTGAAGCTCAGAGAGATCAAGTAACTTGCCTACAGTCACATATCCTTTTTAATTTTTTACCCTCACCTGAGGATATGTTTATTGAGAGAGAGAAAGAGAGGGGGAGAGAGAGAGAGAGAGACATGAGAAACATTGATCAGTTGCCTCTTGTTTGCACCCCGACCAGGGCCACAACCTAGATAATATGTACCCTGACCAGGAATCAAACCTGCAACCCTTTCTTGTGCAGTACGATGCTCCAACCAACTGAGCCAACAGGCCAGGGCAGCTCACTCAACTTTTAAGTGGTAGAATCAGGATTTTAAACCATGAAGTTACACTTTACTGTCTGAGCTCATGAGTTCCCTTACATTTTGAGCAGTTCCCAAAAATTTCTCTAATCCTCTTCACACAAATTAATTATTATTTATGTCAGAGCAGCTTTGCTCTAAGAGATCACCCAGAGACCAATGTAGGAACAGGCAACGGGTTAATTGGGGGTTGGTGGGGAGGGCTGCTCCCGGATCACCTCACCTGGAGGGTCCATAGAACAGGGGAATGGAGACTCCCTCCTCATGGGCTTGTGGGAGCCTCACCAAAGACCTCTGTAGTTGCATTTTTTTTTTTATTTAAAAAAAAAAAGATTTTATTATTTCCAGAGAGAGAGGAAGGGAGAGAAACAACGTATGGTTGTCTTTCCCCTGCCTCCAGTTACGAATCTGGCTGGAGACGTGGCTTGCAACCTGGTTATGTTGCCCTGGCTGGGAATTGAACCAGCGACCTTTGGGTTCGCAGGTCGGCACCTTATCCACTGTGCCACCAGCCAGAGCTGTAGTTGCATTTTTAAGCTTGCAAGCTGCAGCAGGTGAGGGGCTGGATGTCTTTGCAGTAGTCGATTCGGACATTGTCCCTTGGTCAGTGTAAGCGTTTTTCTCAAGCTTCCTGTAGCTCCAGCCAGGTTCATAGCACATTTCACCCTGCTGCCTCTAGACTCTGACAATTTACTGCTCAACATATATTAGAAAATGAAACTTAATAACTGGAAAATAACCATTAGCTTTCTCATAAAAATATTAATGGGCCCAGGTATATTATAAAATATAAGAAATTGATTATATAAGTATAATTAATCATATAAATGAACTACTATATAATCAATTTGTTATAAATATATTAAAATAGTCATAGATCCAGATATCAACCCATGAAATGAAAACACCTGTTCACACAAAAATGTTTACATAAATGTTTATGCAGCTGTGCATACCCCTGCAGATCTGTATTTTCTGATGTTGTTAACATTAGCAAGCTGGCAGGTTGAATATTATACAAGAGAGGCATCCTCCAGACACAGTCCCCTGTTTCAATACTCGCCTCAGATAGTCTATTCCACAGCCAGAATGAATTGGTGAAGACCCCAGTGGCACTGGACCCCAAGGCTATGTCCATGGCTCCTGTCAGGGTGGCGGCATCAATGATGACCTTTGGGTTGAAGGTGTGCACCTAAGAGAGCACATCAGCCAGGATGGGTCTCCCTTTGGCGTTGGTTATCCACCTGTTTGGTCTTCCCATTCTTGGTTCTGACGACATCCCCAGGCTTGTTGGCTTTACTGCTGGGCATGTTTTCACAAGGAGGGGCCCACCAGATGATGTTGCTGTGCCGAGACCAAGATTGGTGGCAGACATGATGGCATATAGTGGCAGCTCCTCTCTTGTCAGCCTGCATGAGGTCCATATTGCAGGCGGCTTGATGGAGATGCCACCACTATCAAAGGCAGTTCCCTTCCTGACGAACACCAGGGGTGTGTCACTTGCATTGGGGCTGCCTTGGTAATGAATTTCCAGGAAGATGGGTGGCTCATCTGACCCTTTAGCCACACTTAGAAATGATCCCATTTCCTGTTCCTCAATCCAAGACTTGGGTCTAAATGTGGATCTTTGTCTTGCTATTAGCACTTCTGAGGTTCTTCTCAATCACCTCTGCAAATTTGGTTGGTGTCATCTCATTGGCAAGAGTCTCCATCAACTAACGCGCTAGGTTCTGCCTGGAAGCCAAGAGGACCCCTTTCTGCCAGGCCTCCTGGTCCCCGCTTCCACAGAGCTTCGCCAATGTGACTACCTTCTTCTGCTGCTTGAGATGATCCTACTTGTAATGTAGAGACCCTGCACTGTTGTTTCTGCAGCCACCTAGGCGTCTCCACAGGAATCCACCTTCACAGAAGAGAAGTCCAGGTCCTGAACCTGCCTGCACAGCGCTGCAACTGCCGCTGGGATGTTTTCTTCGCCTTCTTGCCAGTTTTCCTGGTCGTCCTCACCGATCCCCTCCTTGCTGAGGCCAACCACCGCCACACCAGGAAAATCCTCAAGCGGGCCTTAAAAGGTTCGGGTTTCGCCTGCCTTCAGCAGTGGTCCAGATATATTCAAAATTTCTCTCAGCTTTCCAGCCATCAACTTACCAAAATTCTCCTCTGCGCTTGTAAACTGTGGCGCGTCATTTTCTTTTTCTCTGGAGTAGATTCCTAACCTGAGGCCCTTCGTCGTGGCTGCGGTGCGGGAACCTGGACTCCAGAAACATTTCAGCCCTGGATGTTGGATGGCGACTCCCCCATCATTCTTTGAAAACTTCTTTATTTTATGGTGTCATAAAATGTTACAAATACATCTTGTATTTTCCTTGTTCCAGGTCTGGAGCCAGCCATTTCTTCAAGGAATACTGGTTCTTTTTATTGGATAATGGTATCTAGAAAC
Organism: Noctilio leporinus; assembly: GCA_004026585.1. Taxonomy (NCBI): domain Eukaryota; kingdom Metazoa; phylum Chordata; class Mammalia; order Chiroptera; family Noctilionidae; genus Noctilio; species Noctilio leporinus. The sequence continues at coordinate 35,230 of PVIW01001505.1, read as the reverse complement.
CAAGATCTAAATATATTCATTCCTATAGGACTACCATTGCTTTCTAGACCTCAGCGAACAGAGCTAGGAAACACACACACACACACACACACACACACACACACACACCCTGGTGGGGTGGCTGTTTGTTGGAGTGTCCTCTCACTGAAATGTCCCTGTTTGGATTTCAGGTCAAAGCGAATGCCTGGATTGTGTGTTTAGTCCCAAGTCGGAGGTGCAATCGATTTCTCTCTTTCTCCTCCTCTTCCCACTTCGCTGCCCTTTTCTTCTCTCTGTAAAACCAATGAATGTATCCACGGGCAAGAACTGAAAAATAAATAAATAAATAAATAATCATATCCTCTAGTGAGAATTAAAATAAAAAGAAACACACACACTCACATTTAATTTTATCTATTTATCAGGCTATGAGAATTGAAGATAGGAGAATACCTTCAATTCCTATGCAACACTCAGGGTATATTCTACATTTTCCAGTTTCCATATTTGTAACTCCTTTATTTGACAGCGAGAAGTCTGTATTTATTTGCTTGATCACTGGACATGCCTACCTCCACCCCTTACAGTTTACCAGTGGAAAGCTCAGCCCTTCATTAGAAGGGAAGAGAAAGAGAAAAAGGCTTCCCTGCCCTCACCCCCCAAGTGTTCAGAAACTTAACAAACATTTATATGTATTCAACTATATTGACCAAGCATTTTCTTTTTTTTTTTCTTTTTCTATAGGGCTTTTTTTTTTTTTTTTAAAGATTTTATTTATTATTTTCAGAGAGAGGGGAAGGGAGAGGGGCAGAGAGGGCAAGAGATATCAGTGTATGGTTGCCTTTCACCTGCCTCCAGCTACAGACCTGGCTGGAGACCTGGCTTGCAACCTGGTTATGTGCCCTGGCTGGGAATCAAACCAGCGACCTTTGGGGTTGCAAGCTGGTGCCTTATCCACTTTGCTACAAGCCAGGGCTATCATTTTCTTAAGTAACGTCAAGGACAGGCAAATTTGCTTATAGCTCCATATATTATCATTAACCAAAATTTTAGCAAACTAGATTTCAGTGACATCTCTGAAAGCAGTGGAAAGACTTGAGAGCATGAACTAGTAGATGTTGGGTTTAATTTCTCTCTAAGATTTCATGCAGTGGCCCTGACTGGTGGCACAGTGGATAAGGTGCCAGCCTATGAACTCAAAGGTCACTGGTTCAATTCCCCAGCCAGGGCACATAACTAGCTTGCCAGCCAGGTCTCCAGTCAAGTCCCCAGCCAGGTCTGTAGCTGGAGGCAGGTGAAAGGCAACCACACATTGATGTCTGTCTCCCTCTCTGCCTCACTCCCTTCTCCCATTTCTGGAAATAATAAATAAAAATAAAATAAAAATAGTCTAGTACTAAAAAAAAAAAAAATGACAGTGCAGCAACTTTGAGTAAATTTCCTAATTTCTTTGAAATGCAATTCCTCTTCTGTGAAAAGGAGATGGATGAAAGACATTGTTTTTAGGATTAAATTAGATAACGTATGTACACTGTATTGTCTTGATAGAGATTGGATTTTGAATTTTTTTAAGTGAAAAGCAAACCATTACTTAATAGTTACAAGCAATTTCTTTCTGCTAAGAAGTGAAGATTTGCTATACTGATAAATTGAAAACTTGACTGCTCTCTGTTCTGGAAAAGCTACCACTTTATTTTAAAATTATGCAAATATCTACAAAATACTCACCCATTGATCTAAGTAGAAAATTGAGTACAGTTAATGAACTAAAGTATAGTGGTTTTAGATTTTAAAAATTATGTGTAATAATGTAAATTGGGTGTATCTTTTAGCAGCTTGGAAGGGAAACCTGTTCTTTGATTTTAGGCTGCCCTCTGCCTATAAATTATTGTTCATTTTTGGAGAGTTGTATAATTTTCCCCATTATTTTCTTATGAGGGAACCCTGAGAACTATAGGAGGGACCACAAGCATGAACTTCATCTAATTTTGGAGGAGAAACAATACAGCTCTGGGCTACTGGGGCTCTTTACATGGTAAGTTTTAAGACAAAATAATCCAGGATGTGTTAATGCTGGATGTATTAGTTCTGGTCTTCTGAAAAGAAGCAAGACAGTACTAAATGCACAAGAAATTTACAAAGGAAAATTACTGTGAGAGAAAATAAAGAGGGAACCAAGAGAGTTGGGACAGTCATTTTTTGTACTGTGGGGGAAAAATCAAAGAAAGTCAGTAGAGAGGGAGGAGAACGAAGCATGTGCTGCAGAATAAGAGGTCCCAGGAGAAGAAACTAAGACAGAAGCTACCTGCTATTGCATTCCTTAATCTCTTTTGTTTGGTCTCTTATGAGGCTAGGCTAACCCTTGGATTCTGTGAGTTTTCTTCTATCTGTGTAATACTTAGCTTTTCTGTTTGTTCGTTTGATTCCCAAGACTGCCATATGTGGGAGAGAGTAGCTAAGGGAATGGTAACACCCCCTTCCCTGACACCAGACTGGGGGTGATCATGGAGAGAACCAGTAGGGAGCAGAGGTGTCCCTTGCAGTGGTGATCTCATCAGGGTCCCTGAGAGAGGCCACAAGTTGAGGAGGCCAGAGCAGCAATCTTACAGACCTGTTCCTGACCCCTTATAAAACAGCTCCTTCTTACTAGGTCTAGTGAAGAGGTGACTTTTGGCAATCAGAGGAATGACTTTTGAGTATTTTGTTTTAGTACTAATGGCTACATGGCTGAAATTTGTAATCCTAGGCTGGTGAAACCCAGGCATCAGGATTACCTAGGTAAAATAATTGCTTTACAACAGGCCCACAGTTAATGCTAATTATTTCTCATCCATTTTCTAAAATTCTCTGTCATTCTATAAGATGTCATGCTCCATGGTCACTTTCATCTATGAATTCACTCTAATTATGAGAGCAATCACTCTTTTTTTTTTTTTTTTTAAAGATTTTATTTCATTATTTTTTAGAAAGAGGGGAAGGGAGAGAGACAGAGGGAGAGAGACGTCAATGTATGGTTTCATTTCACCTGCCTCCAGCCACAGACCTGACTGGAGACCTGGTTTGCAACCTGGTTATGTGCCCTGGCTGGGGAATCGAAGCAATCACTCTTGACAACATGAAGAGTAATACAAGTCTCCTTTGCTTAGGAGAATAAATTGCATTCTAGGAGTTTTGCTGGAATATGGCTAACATTCTTTCATTGGCTTTCATTAAAAATGACCATATCAGAGGGTTCTAAAACATGCTAATTATAAGTATCTTTAGAAAATGTAGTAAAATAAAAATAAAACCTCTTTTTAAAATGCAAAATTTGAGGCCCTGGCTGGTATGGCTCAGTGGATTGAGCACTGGCCTCTGAACCCAAGGGGCGCTGGTTCATTGGTTCAATTCCTGGCCAGGGCACATAACCAGGTTGCAAGCCAGATCTCCAGCCATGTCCCCAGCTGGAGACAGATGAAAGGCAACCATACTTGAATTGGTTTCTTTTCTCCTCCCTTCTTTCTTTCTTCTTTCTTCCTTCCTCCCTTTCCTTCTTTCTAAAACAAACAAACAAAAAAAAAGAATAAAATCTTAAAAAATAAAAAGCAAAATTTCTACTGGTTACATACTAGAGAGAAAACAAGAGTTCTCTTAGAAAATATAGTAATCTAATTATCCAGAACTACAATACTATGCTGTTCTCAAAGTGAGTTTTCAAATAAAAGTACTAAATGTGTCCCCGATGCTGGAGGTGTGCTGGGAGTGGCGAAAAAGGAAAGCAGTACCCCTCTTTTCTTTTTTCTAAAGATTTTATTATTTCCAGAGAGAAAGGAAGAGAGAGAGGCAGAGGGGGAGAGAGACATCAATGTATGGTTGCCTTTCACTTGCCTCCAGCTACAGGCCTGGTTGGAGACCTGGCTTGCAACCTGGTTATGTGCCCTGGCTGGGGAATCGAACCAGCAACCTTTGGGTTTGCAGACCGGCACCTTATCCACTGTGCTACCAGCCAGGAATATCCCTCTTCTTTGGATGATTTTAATGCCTTTATTTTCTTCCTAAGCCGGTGCAAATACTTTAGTATAGCCTTTCTCCCCTTTCTTCACACTAGGGACAGAGATAAGACTAGAGAATTGCAATATGCATCAATCAGAGCTCTTCTGACCACAGATGGAGGAATCCTAATTTAACTTAACTTATTGGTTCCTATATTTGGGTGATTCAGAGCAGGCTCTTGTTTTAAGCACAAGTACATTCAAGGGTACAAGCAATAAGTTAAGCCTTTTCTGCCCTCCTTAGCTTTGTGCCCTGCTTCATTTAGTGGTTTGGCCTCATTTGTTTCTACTCCCGATATGGCAACACTATTAGTTGGTTAATTCCTTACCATTCTCTGGGGAGAATGGCTCCAACAATTCCAATTTTACATCTTTCAAGTTTAGTAACTCCAATGGAGAATCTCTCTCTCTTTCTCTCTCTCATTCTCTCTCTCTCTCTCCCTCAATACCCATGTACCGATGTAGGGAATGATTTTGATCGGCTTTGTTAGGGTTTGTGTCTATTCTTAAATGGCTAACTATAATTAAAGAGGTGGGATACTATGATTGATTAATCCTGGGTCATATTCATTACACTTTGGTAATAGTGAGGGGAAGTGGTTAGAGAAGAGGTAATTAATTAAGAGCACCACCAGGTCATATGAAGTAGGAGAGGAATTCTCTAAAGCAAATGGGTATGTGTGTTAACAGAAGGATAGAAGAAACGTGCTGAGTGTTTGATGCCACAGCTCTCAGAAGGTAAGAGGCAGAGATCAATATAGATTTTTCTACCTTTGGTCTTTTCTGTGTCTCAATTTCTTGGTCTAACAACTACAATTTGCTTAAGCTAATGAGGTTTTTTTCTTTAGCTCCAATCCACATGACAACATCCTTTTTATTTTTTACACATAGCATTTTATATTTATTTATTATGAAGATTTTATTTATTATTTTTAGAGAGAGGGGAAGTGGGAGAGAGGCAGAGAGGGAGAGAAACATCGTTGTATGGTTGCCTTTCACCTGCTTCCAGCTACAGACCTGGCTGGAGACCTGGCTTGCAACCTGGCTATGTGCCCTGGCTGGGGAACTGAACCAGTGACCTTTGGGTTTGCAGGCCGGCACCTTATCCACAGTGCCACTAGCCAGGGCTACCCATAGCATTTTATACTTACTGTTCTCTTTCCAGAGTTCCTTGCTCAATGTTATCTATACAAATTGTTATCTTTGGACTGAAAAAGATAGTAGAATCTAGAGTTAAGATTCAAAGTCCATGAAAAATGTATTTGGCTTAATTTTAAAGCCCTAATCAAGTTTCTTTAACTTTTCTAAGTAGCAGATGGCTTTAACCAAAGTCACATAGGAAAGAAGAAAGAACAAAGGCAATGATTCTCTTATTGACTTGATCCTTCTTGACCTGGAGAGCAGAAAAGAGGTAGAAAAAAAGAGGAAAAAAGTAGACCATTCATTTACTCTCTCTTCTTTGACTCACTTAGTATTGATGAAGAAAAACAGTGTTCACCTCTGTCTGGTATGGCTCAGGAGATGGAGCTTTGGCCTGTGAACCAATCCCCAGTCAGGGCACATGCCTGGGTTGCAGGCCCAGTTGCGGGTGCACAAGAAGCATCCGCACATTGATGTTTTTCTCCCTCTCTTTGTCCCTCCCTTCCCCTTTCTCTAAAATTAAATAAATAAAATATAGTTCTACAAAGAGAGAGAAAAATTAAAGAAACAAAGAAAAGGAGTGCTCCATGGGTGGCCCAAGAGTTCTGAACAGCTCTGGGCTGGAGGCCAGACAATGATAACACTCAGGTAGAATATCTGGTGAAGCCACCACAAAGAACAAAATCTTGTACTACTAGGTGCCAAATTCACCTAGGGTTGTGGGGGCAGGGGTCCTATCCCTCTAATCTATCTGTGGGACCCTGTCTTTGTGCTTTGGGCCCTTGCCTTAATTAATGAATGGACCTTACATAATATGACAAAAAATTGCCCTTTGGGTTTCTTCTCAACTCCAAACACATTCTTAACAAATTTAGTTGATATTCTCTGTCGATACTATTCCTAACTATCCTTTTTCTTTCCTCTCTCCCATTAAGGGGCCGTAAAAGTAAGCTATTCACTTTACAGCCTCCCAACTTAGCTAAAACATTTGGGGAGAAGTCTCCTCAGAAGCTTTTAGGAAAGTTTCCCCCTCATAAATACATGAGTAGAAACACTTTTTTAAAAAGCCTTCTTGAGGCAATAAACATTATGAAAGTCCAAATATAGAGTATGGTAGTGAAATTCACCCATTGGCAATCTCCAACCTTTTTGTGTGTGAGGACAATAGACCCCTATTTGTGTATACCTTCCTACATATTTATCATTTATCATCCCTCAGTTTTTTTTGAAGAATTGGCTCCAGAACCCCTACGGATACCTAAATCTTCAGATGTTCAAGTCCCTTTTTATTTTATTTATTTATTTATTTCAAGTCCCTTTTTAAAAATGGTGTAGTATTTGCATATAAATTACATAATTCTCTAGCATACTTTAAATCATCTCTAGATTACTCTAATACTTGGTACAATGTAAATAGCTGTTATACTGTACTGTGTAGAGAATGACAAGAAAACAAAAATCTGTAAGTGTGCAGCAAATACAACATATAGTACATAATACACATCAGCAATGTAACAAGTTTTTCATATATATATGAATCAATAAATATATTCTCAGGTGAGGAGATATATATATATATATTTATTGATGAGGGTGGGGGAGAAAGAGAGTGAGATGAGAGAGAAACATGGATTATGGATTAGTTCTTCCTATACACACCTTGCCTGGGGACTGAACCCATAACCTCTGTATGTGTCCTGACTGGGAAATGAATCTCTGCAGCATTTGGTGTACCAGACAATGCTCTAGCAACTGAGCCACCTGACCAGGGCTTTCCAAACATTTAAAATCTATGATTGGTTAAATTGGCAGATGTGGAACTCAGGAATATGGAGGGCAACACTTCTGTTCATTCCTTTGTATAGATATAATTTTCCTTCTGTCTGAAAGACTTCCTTTAACATTCCACGTATGCACATCTACTAGTAAAAAAAGTTTTTCAGCTGTCTTAGTCTGAAAAAGCTTTCATTTTAGAAAGGTATTTTCATTGGACATAGGATTCTAAGTGGGCAATTTTTTGCTTTTAGTACTTTGAAGACATCACTCTACTAAATTCTGGCTTTTAATTGTTTCCAGTAAGAAGTCTAATGTTATTCTTATTTTTGTTTTCCTATATATAAAGTTTTGTTTTTCTTTGGCTGCTTTAAAGCTTTTCTCTTTGCTCTGACTGTTGTGGCTCAATTGGTTGAGAATCATTCTGCAAAGTGAAAGGTTGCTGGTTCAACACCCATTCAGGGCACATGTTTGGATTATGGGTTGGTCAGGGAAGTAGGATATTTTTACCTCATATGAATGTTTCTCTCCTTCTCTTTCTCCCTCCCTTCTTCTTTCTCTAAAACTAACTAAATAAAATATTTTAAAAAGGATTCTTGCCCTGGTTGGTGTGCCTCAGTGGATTGGCACTAGTGTGCAAACCCAGAGGTTGCTGGTTTGATTCCCAGACAGGGCACATAACCAGGTTCAAGCCAGGTCTCCAGTCAGGTCCTTAGCTGGAGGCAGGTGAAAGGCAACCATACAGTGATGCTTCTTGCCCTGTCTTCCTCCCTCCTGCCCTTCTCTCTGAAAGTAATGAATAAAATCTTAAAAAAAAAAAAAAAAGGATTCTTTGTTATTGGTTTTAAGCAGCTTGATTATCATTACTTTAATGTAGTTTTTATTATGTTACTTGTACTTGGGGTTCAGCAAGCTTTTTTGATTTGCAGTTTTATAATTTTCATTACACTTAGAAAATATTAGCTTTTATTTCTGTAATATTTTTCTGTGCTCCTTCCTCTCCCACACCCCCACTCTCTCATTTTCTTTGGGGTCTCTAAATACACTTATATTAAGTGGCTGAAAGTAGTGCCATGTATAACTGAAACTATTTGTTTTCTTTTTAGTGTTATTTCTCTCTTTTGTCATTTTGGATAATTTTAGTTGCTATGTCTTTAGATTTACTTCAAGTTCTTAAGTATCTAATGTGTTGTTAGATCTGTTTAGTGTATTTTTTAAAATACCAGACAATTTTTTTATTTCTAGATATTCTATTTGTTTTTTTTCCACTTCATCTTCCATGTTCCTAGTTAACATGATTTTGGTTTTCTCTTTTGGTTGCATGCACAAGAAAACACAAATCAAACTGGTTTCAACCACAAGAGGATTTAATTTGCTCAGTGTGCTGGTTAATTTTGTGTTAATTAGACAGAGCTATGTAGTGCCTAGATATTTAGTCAAATGTTATCTGGGTATTTCTAGTAGGGTGTTTTGGATGAGATCGACATTTAAATTAGTAGCATGAATAAGGGAAATTTTCCTTCCTAATGTGAATGGATCCCATCCAATCAACTGAAGGCCTGAATAGGACAAAAAGGGTGACTCTTCTTGGAGTAAGAGAATTCTTTCCTGCTTGACTGCCCTCCAATTGGGACAACAGCTTTTTCCCTGCCTTCATACTACAACTGAAACATGGACTTTTCCTGAGTCTTGAGCCTGACAGCCTTTGAAAGAAATTACGCCATCAGTTACCCTGTTTCTCAGACCTTGAGACTTGGACTAGACCTAAACCACTGCTCTCCTGAGTCTTCAGATTACCAATTCAATGTGCAGATTTTAGGACTTGCCCTCCTCCATAATGGCATGAGCCAATTATTCCTTATAATAAATATTTTTAGTTCTTATTAGTTCTGTTTCTCACTAACTAACACTCAGTAACTGAAAAATTCTGAGATTAGTCTGCCTTCAAATGGGGATTGAGTTCAAAAATAAAATTTTCACCAATGGTACATTTTGCTCTCTCTCTCTAAAATACATATCTTACTCAGGTAAAGATTTAAAAATTTATATGAGAAAAAAATACACACACACATAAAATATATGAGTTAAAAAAAGGCAGAAAGAGAATATATTAAAATGTTATTAGTAGTTATCACTGGGAGATGAAATTTTACATAATTTTAAATAAACTTCTTTGTAGCTTTCTTACATAATGTGGAAGGTTGTAATGCAAAAGAGAGTGAGAAAATTGGAAAAAATGTAAAGTTGAAAATGATTTAAATCTCCACTGAATTAAAAAAAAAATCATCAAGAAATGAAAAGAGCAGGATCTTGTGGTAGTTCTAGTTTTGATTTTTTGAGGACCCTCCATACTGTTTTCCATAATAGCTGTACCAATTTAATTCCCAAGAGTTCAAAGTATAAGAATTTACTTTTTTTCACATCCTTGCTAACACTTGTAATTTTTTTACTTTTGATAATAGCCATCCTAACAGATGTGAAATGTTATCTCAATGTGGTTTTGATTTGCATTTCCCTGATGATTAGTGATATTGAACACCTTTTCATATGCCTGATGACCATCTGGATTTTTAAAGAAAATGTAATCCCACAACTGGTTATATAGTCAAGGAAATAAAATCTAGATCTTGAAGGGCTATATGTACTCTCATGTTCATTGAAGCCTTATTCACAATAGCTAAGACATGGAAACAGCCTAAGTGTCCATTGAATGATAAAGGAAATATGGTATAGAGTGGCATATTATTCAGCCTTAAAAAAAAAAAGAAAGCCCTGGCTGGTAGTACAGTGAATAAGGCGCCAGCCTGTGAACCCAAAGGTCGCAGGTTCGATTCCCCAGCCAGGGCACATAACCAGGTTGTAAACCAGGTCTCCAGTCAGGTCTGTGGCTGGAGGTAGGTGAAACACAACCATACATTGATGTCTCTCTCCCTCTCTGCCTCTCCCCCTTCCCCTCTTTCTAAAAATAATGAAATAAAATCTTTAAAAAAAGAAAACAAAAGAAAAAAAGAAAAAAAATTTCTGCTAGTTGCGACACCATGGATGGACCTGGAAGACTTTATGCTAAGTAAAATAAGCCAGACACATAAAGATAACTATTGCACGATCTCTCTTATATGTGGAATCTGAAACAGTCAAAATCATAGAAACAGAGTAGAAGGGTGGCTACCAAGAGATGGGGTGGAGGGGTGGTGGGAAAAAGGTGGAGCTGTTGGTCAAAGGGTACAAATTTTCAGTTATAACATGAATAATTTCAGAAGACCTAATGGTAAAGTATTAGTTACCATATTAACTATAGTTAATAATAATGTATACTTGAAATTTTCTAAGAAAGTAGATATCTAAAGTATTTTCACCATACACCCACAGAAAATGGTAAATATATGACGTGATGGTTATATAATGTTTGACTGTGGTAATCATTTCACAATGTATATGTTGATAAAGATATCACATTGTATACCATCTACACACACATACAATTTTTAATTGTTAACTATACCTCAATAAAGCTGAGGGAAAAAGAAAAGAGAAGAGCAACATTGTTTTGAAAGTGATGGTGGGGTGTGGTTGTGGTTTGGGTGGAGGTGAAGGTAGAGTGTAGTTGCATGTGTAGCATTTGGTAGAAGGAAGGAAGGAAGGAAGGAAGAAGTGATTGTGCCATGGTGTGGTTCTAATGTGGGGACAGTGTGGGGAAGGGGCTGGTGAGCTGGTTTACATAGAGACACAGTACTTTTGTGGTGAGTTGGGGGGATGCATTCTGTGTGCTAAATTGTAAATTCACCCATATGGGCTTCAAGTGTACTGGAGTGTACTGAGTAGGTGTAAACAAATCCTTGACACAGCTAACATACAGCAGTGCAAAAAGTAATGAGGATAAGAACATAGAAACATGGAGTGAAAATTGAGCCTCCAAACTAAATACAGAAGGCAGATTTTATATCCATCTCTATCCTGGACTAAAAACAGCCACAAACTGTACTCACACTGACCGTTGCTACTATGTCTCAATTCCAGTCTGTGTGATGAAAGAGGGCTGTACTTCTCCTTCTCCACATACCTCAGAGAATTACTGTAGATTTAAAAGAATGAAAAGTTTCCCATGCCATAGGGCACTGTGTCAAATAATTGCTATTATCAAAAACTCTTCTCTGGTTATTTCTTACTGAGAAATACTAAATTTTTGCATATCTTACAATATTGCCTATTAATAGTAGCCTGGCAGAGTAACATTTAGCCACACCACGAGCAAAAGTCACACAGCCTTTAACCTCTGTAGGTTATAATCCTTTTTTTTTTTTTTTTTTTTATTTTAAGATTTTATTTATCATTGTAGGTTATAATCTTGTGAAATTTACCTTTTCACCCTTATCTTTGAGTTGTATGAATATTCATTTCTGTCTAATTTAATCACTGTCCTGGAACATTCTCCCACCTCCAGTTCTTAGTCATTCTGGAATGTCTGCCCTCTGGCCTGCCTAACCAAATATTATTCTTCCTTTGAGACCAGATTTAGTTTTGCTGTCCCATAAACTTCTTCTTACCCTTAGGCCCATGGTGATTTCCTGTTGCTTGGAACCTGACCACTTCACCTTAACCATCACATGATGGTTCTTGTACTAGTGTAGGCTGTGACATTTCTCTGGCAACATTTTCTGAACGCTTATTATGTGCGAAGTGCTTTGTATTCAATGAAATTGAAAACATTATTATCCTCATTTTGGAGGTGAGAAAACTGAAGCTTTTTAACTTGCCAACATCAAATTGGAACCATGTGACTAAGCGCTCAGCTATAAATCTGAGTTCTATTTATGTGGAAAAAGAGCAGAACAGATATTGAGAGACATCTAGCAGTCTTTATCAGGAAAGAAATGTAGAATGGTCACAGACTAGGAAGACAATTGGGATAAGTGATAAGAAGGAGAAAGAATTTGCACAAACAACTCAAGCTAGGGCCTTATAGTAAGAAGCCCTAAAGGACTAGAAGTGGTATATTAGAAGGTAGGTATATTAGTATTCTGTTGTTATACTTCTCTGGCTTAAATTAACTCACAAGACCCAAATATTATTTTGCAATCGAATAGGTCAGAAGTTGTGCAAGGTGTGGCTAGGTTCTCTGCTTAGTATCACAACGTCCAATGGATTGAGTTTTGGGGGGAAATCTGTTTCTGAGATCATTTTTTTTTAATGTATTTTTAGAGAGAAGAGAAGGGAGGGAGAAAGAGGGAGAGAAACATCAATTGGTTGTCTCTCACCTGCCCCCAACTGGGGATCTGGCCTGCAACCTAGGCATATGCCCTGGTTGAGAATCAAACCAGCTACCTTTTAGTTCTCAGGCTGGTGCTCAATCCACTGAGCCACACCAGCCAGGGCTGAAATCATTCTTTTTGTTGGCAGAATTCAGTTCTTGGTGCTGTGGGAATGAGGTCCTTTTTTCCTGTTGTCTACTACCCACCATCCACCCTCAGCTCCCAGGGGCTGCCTGTGTTCCCTGATAGGAGCCCTCGTGCATCTTCAGTCTTGCAACAGCTTGTTGAATCCTTCTTGTGCTTCTAATTTTACCTTCCTCTTCTGTGACCAGCTGGAGAAAACTCTCTGCTTTAAATGGGCTAATGTGATTAGGTCGGGCTGCCTGGATAATCTTCCTCTCGTAAATTCAATAATGCCATCTTATTACAGAAGTAAAGTCCATTATATTCACACTTCAGGGGATTATACTAGGGGTAAGAAATCTAGGGAGCTGTCTTAGACTTACCTTCCACAGTAGGTAAGACTTACACAAGCAGAGAGAGCTCTCTAATATGAAAAAATGTAGGCAAAAGCTCCAAAGTGAAATTCCAACAAGGATTATTGGAGATGTAAACGTGTGTTTGTGATTGCTCCAAAAATACTAACGTAGGGGGTGCGGAGGAGTCCCCAAATTCCCCACAGCCCATGGTTTTGGGGATGGGGGAAGGAAATAATATAGTTTTTAAAAATTAATTTAATTTTATTGTTGTTGTATTACATCCATCCCCTTTTTGCTCCCCTCTGTCCTCTTCCCCACCCACCTGCTCCCCCACAAAGTCAATCCCACATTGACATTGTTCATGTCCATGGTTCTTCCATACTAGGTTCTTGTCTAAACTGCCCTTCTTCTTTGCCTCTTCCTTCCCCCTCCCCCCATCCCCCTGCCCACTGAAGGCCTATTCACTGTATTCATATATCTGATTCCGTTTTGCTTGTTGTTTGTTTTGTTCATTATTGTCCTGTAATGGTACTAGAAAGTATTATGCTTAGTGAAATAAGCCAGTCAGTGAAGGACAGATACCATAATGATCTCACCCATTACAGGACAATAATATAAGTTTTAAGGTACTTTGCATATCCATTTGCAAGCTGGTAGTTAGAGCCAAAAAAGGGTGGATGGTACTGTTTAAGATACTTAGCATATCAACAACAAGGCAATAGCTGAGCCTTTCCTGAAGGGGAGAGCCCACCCAGAAGAAAAGGAGCAAGGCTGAAGGAAAGGGGCTATGCTGTCTGTAAGAATGAAGAAGGGCTCCAAGGTCTGCCATGAAGTTTAACGTGGAAGAAAGAGCCATGAGTTTTTGAAAGGATGAAGAGAAGACGTGCGGCCTGAAAGGGCTAGATAAGAGTTGGCTATGAGGTCTGGTGTGTAGGAAGAGCCATTGTGTAGCAGCTAGGCAGCTTTGTAGGAGAGCTGGTCCACCACCGGAGATGGCCATGCGGACTAAGCTAGTAAGAAAGCAAGCACGCTGCTGCTTGGATTGTGCCCACTCCAGCTGGCTCCAAAGTCACCAAGGACTCTGTTTCCCAGGCCCAGACTTATCTGGACTCTTGGAACTTGGGTCATGAAGAGAGGCCTATCTTAGGATGTGTATCTTTCCTGGACTTCATTATGATTCAGTGCAACACGGCATATTCCTTCCTGGACTATTATATGAAGGCTGATGATAATGTACCCCAGATCCTGAAGGAGAGAGCTGACAGATAAGGATAGGGAACTATTGGCCTTGGGCTTGGCTTTTAGTTTTTAAGGGAGCAAGGGAAGTGCTAGGTCTCAGGGGAGAACAGGGCTCAGAGCCGAAGTGCTTCCAGTTCTCCCAAGGTTGGAATATTGTAAAGACCTGTTTTCCTCAACACTAATTGTTGGGTCTTACAAGGGGCCATGTGAATGAGCCCCACCTTTGCTCAGTAATAATAATAATAATAATTCCTTTTTACTGGGTGCTTGACACAAATTTATTCACAAATCCTTACATCAGGGTGATATTATTTCACTTTTACAAAAAGAAAATTCAAGCAGAGAGAAAAGCCACTTGCCAGAGTCCTATCCTAATCAAGTTGTAAAGTCACAAAGTTGGGCTGATGGCTTGAGACTCTGAGCTGGTCTTCTTTGCACTGTTTAACCCGCCTGCCTGTAGGTCTGGGTAGGGAAGTGGAAGGTGGTAAGTTAGGTTGGCCTGAGCCCAGACTGTGGCGGGTATTGATGTTAACATGTGTTAATGGGTGCCATAGTAGATTTTAGAGGGTGAGTGTGAGTGTTTGTGTGGGAAAGGGGGCAGAAGTGGATATGGCTCTGGATGGATAGAGGGGAACACATGGCCTGGGTGGGCAATGGTGTAGAGTAAGTCCTCATATAACATCATTGATAGGTTCTTGGAAACAATGACTTTATGTGAAAGAACCTATGATAAAACAAATTTCACTATAAGCTAATTGACCTGGAATATAATTAAGTTTCTATGGCCTATTTCTGGTCACAAAAACATTGGCAAACTTCTAAATAAAGACCCCAAACACCTCTAATATGAAACATTGAAATAAATGTGAATTTTGCATACATTTAAGAAAGATTAATAAAAACAAGTAAGATAATAATTTTCCAACCTATTTATTCCAGTTTAGGGTCACGGGTAGCCAGAACCTAACCAGGCTGCTCAGGTACAAGGCAGGAACCCACCCTGGACAGGACAAGCTCCCATTGCAGGGCATACTCACTCATACACCCATGCTCACTCAGATGTCAAGTCACATAACTTGCACATTTTTGGGATGTGGGAAGACACTGGAGTACCCTCCCAATGAAACCCACACAGACTTGGGAAGAATGTATCAACTCCACACAGACAGTTACCCTGACCAGTAATTGATTTTTTCCCTCATCAATGTCATAATGAAACCACATTGAATGAAACGACATTATTCAAGGAACTACTGTATTTCAGGAGGTTAATATGGCCAGTCAGGAGGAGCCTGGATTAGAAGACTGGAGGCAGGGATAATATGTTACAGTTAAAAAACTATTGCGTGATCAATTCTCTGAATCTTGAGGCCAATTTGTAGGTCAGAAGAGCTTGTTAAACTGCATGAGTGTATGATCAGCAAAGTGGAGGCAGAGTGAGGATTACAGAAAAAGAACATATAATTCTATCACCCAAATATTACTACATTGGTACCCCCTTATCCTTGCAAGATACCTTCTAAGACCCCCAGTAAAGGCCTGAAACCATGGATAGTACTGATCCCTCTACTATGTTTTTCTTAAACATACATAACTATTATAAACTTTAATTTATAAATTAGGCATAGTGAGAGATTAACAATAAATAGTAATAAAATAGAACAGTTATAACAATATGCAGAATGGGGCAAAAATAGGTATATATTTGTTCATATGGAAAATAATACAATAATATAAGAATAAACTGTTTCATGTACTCACAACTGTAAACCTACTTTTGTCCCACCTTGTACTTTAATAAAAGTTATGTGAATGTGGTCTCTTTTCTCCTCTCTCTCTTTCTCACAATATCTTATTGTACCATACTCACCCTTTTTCTTGTGATGATGGAAGATGATAAAATGTACAAGTGATGAGATGAGGTGAGGTAAATGAGACATTATTAAGTAAAATAAGGATTATTTGAACTCAAGCACTGTGATGCTGTGACAGTCCATCTGATAACCTCCACAGCTACTAAGTGACTAAAGAGTGGGTAAGGATACAGCATGGATACGATGGACAAAGGGATGATTCACATTGAGTGGGATGGAATGAAACATTGAGACATTTTATCATGCTACTCAGAATGACACAAAATTGAAAACTTATGAATTGTTTATTTTTGGAAATTTTTATTTAATATTTTGGACCTGCAGTTGACCTCAGGTAGCTAAAATTGTGAAAAGCAAAGCCATGGATAAATGCAAGTGGGAAGACTGTTGTATCACTAATGTGAAATAAGGACCATAGAAAATAGCTCTAGGGGCTGTGTTAGGACTTGATAAAAATTGTATTAGTTTTGATGAGCACTTCACAAAAGAATGAAAGAAAGAAAGAGAAAGAATGAAAGAAAGAAAAGGAAAGATAAGAAAAAAAAAAAAGAAGAAGCCCCGGCTGGTAGCACAGTGGTTAAGGCACCGGCCTGCGAACCCAAAGGTCACAGGTTTGATTCCCCAGCCAGGGCACATAACCAGGTTGCAAGCCAGGTCTCCAGTCAGGTCTGTGGCTGGAGGCAGGTGAAGGGCAGCCATACATTGATGCCTCCCTCCCTCTCTGCCTCTCTCCCTTCCCCTCTTTCTAAAAAATAATGAAACTAAAAAAAAATCTTAAAATAAAAAAAAGAAAAAGAAAAAAAAAGAAGAGAAAAGAAATGAAAAGAAAAAAAGAAAGCTCCTAGGGAAATGTTCAGTAATTAAAAGTCAGTCATGGTCAGACCCGGGTTACCAGTTATGTATCTTGGGCCAGGTTCATGGGTGTGCAATCAGTGTAGTTACACAGGGCCCTGCATTCAGAAGAGCTTCACATTTGGGTCTAATGATCTGCAGTCACTGTCTTGATTTTTAATAATTTTATCTTTGAGTTTTTAGAGACTAATTTTTAAAAATTTATTTATATATATATATTTTAAAGATTTTATTTATTATTTTTAGAGAGAGGGGAAGGGAGAGAGGCAGAGAGGGAGAGAAACATCAATGTGTGGTTGCCTTTCACCTGCCTCCAGCTAAGGACCTGGCTGGAAACCTGGCTTGCAACTTGTTATATGCCCTGGCTGGGAATTGAACCAGCGATCTTTGGGTTTGCAAGCCAGTGCCTTATCCACTGTGCCACCAGCCAGGGCTTAGATAATAATTTTATCTTGACTATTTACAAGTCCAATGGGACAATGAAACATGCACTGAAGGGCTGGAGCCTCAGCTTTTGCTTTGTCCTGCCTCCAGTTGCCTCTCTTGAGTGGGTTTTCAGCTGCTTGTTTCCCCAGCTTCTAGCTTCCTGATCCCACCCCTGTCCAGGGACCACTGTTGCCCTCTGTTCTGCTTTGGGCAGGGTTCCCTATGTGCTACCTATCATGTCTAGGAGTGAGGTAGGAAGGTGATCATTCTCAACCCAAGATATCAATACTGTAGGATAAGCCTTTTACCCTTCCTTGGTTCAGTAATGGAGAGAGTCTCAGTGTGGAGGTTGCCATACCTTTGGAGGTCACCTATTTGCTGTTGGTTGAGGAGGCAGGCCTATGGGAAGGGGAGATGTCTGGCTGGGCCTCTTTGTCCATAGGAAGGAACAACATGTCAGTCCAGCAGCTGGTAGGGGTGGGGAGGGGGGTGCTTAAGGCAGCCAATGGTTGCATGGGCCCCCAAGTTCCTATCGGGTGGGAATCTTTATTTACCACAAAGGTAAAGTGCCACATTAAATAGCAAATTAAAAAATAAAAACAGGAAGAGGGGAGGAAGAGGAGCAGTTTAGACAAGAACCTAGTATCAAGGAACCATGGACATGGACAAGAGGTGGGATTGACTTTGGGGAGAATGGGTGGGTGGGGAGGGGGATGGAGGGGAACAAAAAGGGGATGGATGTAATACAACAACAATAAAATTAAAAAAATAAAAATAGCCCAGGCTGGTAGCACAGTAGATAAGGCGCCGGCCTGTGAACCCAAAGGTCACAGGTTCGATTCCCCAGCCAGGGCACATAACCAGGTTGCAAACCAGGTCTCCAGTCAGGTCTGTGGCTGGAGGCAGGTGAAAAGCAACCATACATTGATGTCTCTCTCCCTCTTTGCCTCTCTCCCTTCCCCTCTTTCTGAAAATAATGAAATAAAATCTTTAAAAAAATAATAATAAAAATAAAAAATAAAAACAAAAACAAAACATGACAGATTGATAAAGAGAACACCAAAGCAAGGAACAAGTTTTACATTTTAGTGTTTTGTTTTTTTTTTTCCATTTTTTTTATTGTTGTTGTATTACATCCATCGCCTTTTTGCTTCCCTCCGTCCCCCTCCCCACCCACCCATCCCCCACAAAGTCAATCCCACCTGTTGTCCATGTCCATGGTTCCTTTATACTAGGTTCTTGTCTAAGCTGCTCCCCTTCCCTGCCTCTGCCTCCCCTCTCCCCCCAACCCCCAACCCCTTTCCCCCTGACCACTGAAGGCCTATTCACTATATTCATATATTTGGTTCTGTTTTGCTTGTTGTTAGTTTTGTTTATTATTGTCCTGTAATGGGTGAGATCATATGATATTTGTCCTTCGCTGACTGGCTTATTTCACTAAGCATAATACTCTCCAGTTCCATCCATGTTGTTGCAAAGGGTACAAATTCCTTCTTTCTTTCTGCTATATAGAATTCCATTGTGTAAATGTACCAAAGTTTTCTGATCCAATCACCCACTGATGGGCACTTAGGCTGTTTCCAGCACTTGGCTATTGTAAATAGTGCCGCTATGAACATAGGTGTGCATAGGTTCTTATGAATTGGTGGGTATACCCAGGATTCTTTGGGTATAGTCCAAGTAGTGGAATTGCTGGATCAAAAGGCAGTTCCATTTTTAGTTTTTTAAGGAACCCCCATACTGTTTTCCACAGTGGCTGCACCAGCCTACATTCCCACCAACAGTGTATGAGGGTTCCCTTTGCCCCGCATCCTCACCAACACTTGTTGTCTGTTGATTTGTTGATGATAGCCATTCTGACAGGTGTGAGGTGGTATCTTATTGTGGTTTTAATTTGCATCTCTCTGATGACTAGCGATGTTGAGCATTCTTTCATATGCCTCTGGGCCCTTTGTATATCTTCCTCAGTGAGTTGTCTGTTCAGGTCCTTTGCCCATTTTTTAATTGGGCTGTCTGTCTCCCTGGTGTTGAGTCGCATTAGTTCTTTATATATTACAGTTTAGTGTTTTTAATGGCATCCTTTCCCTGCTTTTTGAACAAGGGGATTCACATTTTCATTTTGTTTTGGGTCCCACAAATTGAGTAGTTGGTCCTATTTGTAACCTTAAACAAAGGGTTTATACAGTGCCTAGAATTTAGAACATACCAAATAAATGTCTTTTAAAAATAGTTATAGAAATCTATAACAAAAACAGTAACAAAAAAGTGAAGGCAGTTGGGAGGGCAGTTGTGGGAACTGGATGAAAAAGATGAAGGGTTTAAACAGTACAAATTGGTAGTTACAAAATAGCTACAGAGATGTAGATTACAGCATAGGGAATATAGTCAATATCATCCTTACGGATATGCATGGAGCTTGGTGAGTGTTTGGGGCAGCAGGGGAATCACTCTGTAGGATATACGACTTTTTCTGGCCACTTTGCTGTACATCTGAAACTGATACAGAGTGATGTTGAACAAAAACTGTAATTGAAAAATTAAAAAATTGGCCATGGATGGTGTGGTTTAGTGGATGAGCACGGCCTGTGAACTGAAAGGTCACTGGTTTGACTCTAGGTCAGGGCAAGTGCCTGGGTTGCAGTCCAGGTCCCCAGTTGGGGCTTGTGTGAGAGGCAGCTGATCAACGTTCCTCACACACATCAGTGTTTCTCTTTCTCCACCTCTCTCTAAAAATAAATAAATAAAAACTTTACAAAATAAAAAAATAATTAAAAATTAAAGGTATTATGGAGGGGAAAAACACATGATTTGGTAGCATGAAGAACAGAAAAGGGATATATACCACTAGACAAAAATACCTTCAGAAAATACACAGGACAACGTACACATTTTGCCTTCTGCAAAATGGGGGCCCTTGAGAAACATTTTCATTTGAATTGTGCATCTTCTGCTTGGTGGCATTAGTGAAAGTGTTTCATCTTGAAATGAGGAAGCTTGGGCAGAAGAGAATTTGAGATGAGGAAGACCTTTAGAAGATGTCTTACATATTGTGAGAAAAAGGTAATTTGATCTTATCTATCAAAAATGTAAAAATGTACATACTTTTGCATTTTTTTTCATTCCTAGGTATCTGTCTCAGATAAACACACATGTGCACAACACATAGACAATTACAATGTTGTTCATGCTTAATTGTTTTTCAGTAGTGAAAAACAGGTCCTGGCAGGGTAGCTCAGCTCGTTAGAGTATCATTGCTATAGTCAAGGTTACAGTTTGATTCCCCTCAGGGCACTACAAGAATCAACTAATGAATGTATAAATAAGTGGACCAACAAATTGATGTCTTTCTCAAATCAATAAATAAAAATGAACAAAAATAGTGAAAAACAGCATCCAACCTAAATGTCCATTACTAGGAAATTGATTTCATGCAGTAGAATACCATGCAGCCCTTAAAAAGAATTAGGTAGAATGATAACCAGGGAATTTTAATTAGGAGGAAGAAGTATCAAGTTCTAGAAAAAATGTTTAATCCCATTTACTTGGAAAAAATATATATGTACAAAAAATGTTTATGTGCCCTGGCTGGTGTGGCTCAGTGGACTGAACACTGGCCTGTGAACCCAAGGTGGCTTGTTGGATTCCCAGCCAGGGCACATAACCAGGTTGCAAGCTGGGTCTCCAGCCAGGTCCCTAGCTGGAGGCAGGTGAAAGGCAACCATGCGTTGACGTCTCTCTTCCTTTCTTCCTCCCTCCCTTCCTCTCTCTAAAAATAATGAATAAAAAAAATCTAAAAAAAAAAAAAAAAAAAAAAAGAATAGACAAAGATCTACAAGGCTACATACCAAACTGTTAACAGTGAATATCTGAAAAGGGGAAGGGGGGGAGTGTTTGTCAATAAATGGGATGCTCCTGCTTCTCTGTGCACGTCTGCTGTTTGAATACCTATAAAAACGTTTCCATGTATTACTGGGAGGAAATGTAAAGAGTATTTTGAGGGAGTCTTGCGAAGGGAAAGTTGGGGAGGTGGCGCGGAGACTCTATGCCGCCTGGCCCAGCGGGCTCCAGCGCCACAGGAGTTCCGACCCCTCCCTGCTGAGGTGATTCGCAGAGGGGAGGAGTCCCGCAAAACCCTAGCGGGAGGCGGGCCAGGGGCGGGGCCACCGACTCCAGCCTCACGCTCCGTTCCCACCATGCCCTTATAAGGAGAGCCCGGCGTTGAGCTTTGGGAATCCAGTCGCAATCCTGGCGGCGCAGCCCCAATCCAAGGCCCCTCCCTTGGGAATGGGGGCGGGGCGGGGCGGGGTCTTGGAGGCGCGGGGGCGGGGGGTGGAGCATCTCGAGGCTGGACCAATAGGAGTAGCAGCCCGGGTGTGAGCGGCACTGCCATTGGGCGCGACGAAGCGAGTGGGTGGGGCGTCCGTAAGGCTGGCAACGCTGAGGGAAGCCCGGACTCTGTAGTCGCCGCTCAGAGTCCGGCTGTTCGCGGGTTCCCGGCCCCGGTGTGCTCAGTTTTCCGAAGCCCGCGGTTCGCCGCCCCGCTCGCCGCCGCGATGCCGGTGTTTCATACGCGTACGATTGAGAGCATCCTGGAGCCGGTGGCGCAGCAGATCTCGCACCTGGTGATCATGCACGAGGAAGGCGAGGTGGACGGCAAAGCCATCCCTGACCTCACCGCGCCCGTGGCAGCCGTGCAGGCGGCAGTCAGCAACCTCGTCCGGGTGAGCGCTGTGGGCCTGGGGTGGGGAGCGCGGAACCGGGCGGGAGACGTCCCCTTGGGCCCGGCCCGGCCCGCCTCGCGGCTCCCCTTTGCCCACTCGCTGCCTCTGGCTTTGCACCTGGGCTCTGGAGCCGGACAGCCATAGGTTCCAACTTAGGCTCTCCCGCGCTGTGACCTTGAGCATGCCCGCGAGCCTTTCTGGGCCTCAGTTTCCAAGTCTATAAAATGGGGTCAATGGCAATAATGCCTGCCTTGTGGATTTGTTGCGAAGATTTAGCGAGATGATATTATAAAGTGCTTACTTAGCACAGCGTATGGACCACGCCAGGTGCTTAATAGATTGTAGTTGTTTGGAGGGCGGACGGCCCTGACGGTCAGCAGGCTATTTGTCGCCCCTCACGTTGACAGTCTTGCTCTCAGCTTCTTTTTAGGCCTTCCCACCCTGGCTCATGGGCTAGTGGGCTAATGGGCTCCCGTACTGATTCTTTGCCTTTCCTTCCTGGAATCTTGAGCCACGTTCTTTCTAACACTTCTGCCCCTCACCTTGAGACCTGCCTCTCCAAACGCCGCTCCCTTGCTCCTGCCCTTTTGTCCACCTGTCTCACTGGCTACCCCTTTCTGTCTCCTCCTCCCGTCCTGGGCATTTTCCTTCTATTCACAGCCCCAGGCCTACTCTCAGACACCGGGTAATTTCTTTATGTATTAATTCATGATCATCCTTTTCTCCTTTCGCTTAACCCTGTCGCCTTTCATTTTTTACCTTCCCTTGGAGCTTTTACCTGCTGTCAAACGACTTCCTCCCATTGGGGCCTTTCCGGACTCGGGTCCTCCTTCCCGGCCCCTCCTCCTGGCAGGAAGCAAGATGGAGCTGCTGGGAGAGGCCTGTGGAATCTGGGACCTGCCAACCCCAGCCAGGGAGAAAGAGCGTCTCTTCCCCAGTCCACAACTTTCCCGGGGGCCGAGGGGGCTGCAGACTTCTGTAGACCGCAGCTGTGATGGATAGCTGAGCTGATTTTTGGAGGAGGAAGAGCCGACTTCTGAAATAGGAAAATAGGTGCTGTGGCCAGTCTCCTAATACTCCTAACACACTTTTCTTTCCCACCCTGGACGGGTGACTCAGACTGCTGCCTGCTGCCTGAGGAACAACTTGACCGGCTCTGGGAAAAGTTCATCCTGCTCCCCCACTGAGCTCTGTAAATAGTGTGTCAGGGTAGTTGGGAGGCAGCTGAATCTGGGTGGGGCTTAGGTTACTTATTTGATTAGAGCACTTGACTGCACTAGAGGCACGTTGGCAGCTGAAACAGCCTTCCTCAGTTTCCAGAGGCCCCTCAACTGTCTCAGGCAGTTCAGAACATCGCTAAGAAAGAAGACTGGGAAACACTATTGACCAAATTTCTGATCTGCCTTCTGCAAAGATTTAGTAAGAATACTGAGTTCATTCGAAATGTCTAGTTCTACATTGTCCTTGTTCTTTTTCTAACTAATTTTAATCTAAGACTCCAGAGTACATTCTTATGTAGTGTTGTCTAACATGGCTATGTTCCAGGCCTCCATTTTTCAACAAATAGGAAACAATGTAAAGAGACAAGGTAATAGTGTCCCAAGGAGTACTTCAGGAAATGAAATCTCAAAACCATATGTTGCACTTGGAATAGAGCTAGTGTAGGCTTGGGGTTGATATTTGGTTAGGCTATTTAGAGAAATGTTATTTATGAGCTTCAATGCATGAATTAATAAGAATAGAATGTCTGCTGTATAGGGAGCATTGTAATAAGTCAGTGGTTCTCAGATTGGGATGTGCATCAGAATCACCAGTGGGGCTTTTTTGGAAATAAAGATATCCAGTTCCCACCCCAGATTTACTGAGGCACTTTCCAGAGGGCTGGGTAAGAACCTTGGTATTATTAAGAAGCTCCATGGCCCTGCCTGGTAGCACAGTGGATAAGGCGCCGGCCTGCAAACCCCAAGGTTGCAGGTTTGATTCCCCAGCCAGGGCACATAACAAGGTTGCAAACCAGGTCTCCAGTCAGGTCTGTGGCTGGAGGAAGGTGAAAAGCAACTATACATTGATGAAAAAAAAAAAAAAAAAAAAAAAAAAGCTCCAGAGGTGGTATGATAATTATCCTTAGTTAGAAAAAACTATAATAGATACTATGAGACAAATACAAAAGAAATAAGACCAGTTGTAAGTTGAAATAAAATTCATGTTGTTACCTACTTCCTAATGCATACAATGGAAAGGATTTAACATTGGTGGTAGATATGGGTTAGGAAGTGGGGAAAATTGTGAGTTAATCATGAACAAAAAGTACTTGTAAGTAACTCACTCTCAGGTTATAGCAAGTTGATAGTCTTGATTAGCTCAGGAGGCAATGTGGAGAAAAATTGGAGGTGGGACAGTGCATGATCTGTGGGTAGTTTAACAGAAGAAGACCTTATCCAGTAAGATGAACAAAGAGTGGGAGAGGATGAGAATAGTGTGTAAAGGAGGTATATTGTGTTCTGGGGAGGCCAGGGGACCTACCCATTGCTTTGAATTACTAGTGTCAATTGTGGCGTATATTGTGTATATGGTGTTGAGTAGTGTCATGGTGAATTATGTACATTTGTCAAGTTCTCAACTAGATTATTTCTGGAGAACAGGTCTGGTTTGATATTTCCTTATGTGCTCCTCAGTTCTTACCCTTAACATTGGCCCCCAAGATGGTTCCATAAATATTGCTGAAGGAAAGAAGGAACTGTGGGGAAGGTAGATAAATTAGGAGACTTTTTTTTTTTTTAATTTTTGTTTTTTTAAAGATTTTATTTCATTATTTTTAGAAGGAGGGGAAGGGAGAGAAGCAGAGAGGGAGAGAGACATCAATGTATGGTTGCCTTTCACCTGCCTCCAGCCACAGACCTGACTGGAGACCTGGCTTGCAACCTGGTTATGTGCCCTGGCTGGGGAATCGAACATGCAGTCTTTGGGTTTGTAGGCCGGCACCTTATCCACTGTGCTACCAGCCAGGGCTTAAATTAGGAGACTTTTAAAATTGGTTGATCATTAAGAAAATGAGGGCCTGGACTTCAGGTTTGGTGGGGAAAATGGAGAAGGAATTAGAACTAATGTATATTAGTAAAAGTAATGTGTATAGTAAAAGTAGAATTAGTAGAACTTGATAATGGAATTCTCAGGGAAAAATATGGTGTCACTATAAAATAATGAAACTGATTTTTGAATAAGTATTCTGGAATTTATGTAATTCATGTTTCAGTTATTCCCAAGGAATTCCCAAACTGAAAGCACTGAAATAGCAATATAACTTCTCAAGGTAACTGAAGATGAAATTCTCAATTGTTAAATAATCAGCATCCACTTATCAAATAGGTATTTATTGAGACCCCTTTTTAATGTCAAAGCAATAAGTTGATACTGGGCAGAATAAGTACTGGATTGAAACTACAAAGTGGTCCTGAGGAAATGAAGGACCATGGTAATTCAGAGGAATGTGGAATTACATGGGGAACGCTTCATGGAAGATGTAACAGTAGTACTGGCCTTAAAGTCAGGTGGGATTTGAATATTTTAAGATGTGGTAACAAAGGTGTTGCAAATAGAAAGAACCATTCAAACAAAGGCACAGAATTATTGAGACTCAGAGGACCAAATTTTGACTTAGGGAATCATTAAGGTAACTACATTTTAAGGGGCAAGACTCATTTGGATTTGTAATTTCATGTATATTTGTAAACAAAAGTAGTCTGGCCACTTTACATGTTTTATCATAGCGGAGTCATTACTTTTACTCTGTACTCAGGGAAGGGGCAGGATGGGAATATTTGTTTACGTGTTCCTTTTTCAACTCAGGATTCTGAACAAGATCCCATTTTTTCCCCCCATTTATTAAGCTTTACTCATAAAGGTAATAGGTTCACAATCCCCTAAATAAAACATGACAAACTGACCATATGACCATTTGTGAACATACACATTGGAATCATTTAAGAAATGTTCTTGTGATCTATCCGTACTTCTTCACGTATTGGTGATCAGTTTTTTGTTCCCACCACATCAACTAATATTCATCACTCTATGACTGCTATTGAAGATACATCAGGATTTTAACAAATCTTATTTTCCTTAAAGAGTATTTGGCAAAAGTAGGTAAAATGCACAATGTTCCCATGTCTTAACATTATTACAAAAATACATGCCTTGCATGGTGACATACTACAAATTTCTAAGTCAACCACAAACAGCACCTCCATTTAGATTTCCATTATAAGTTGTGCATGGCAATGGCTTCAATCTTTTAAGGAAAGGTAGGTATTAGTAAAATCTACCAACCGAAGGAGATTTCGCAGATCTAAAAAGGAATCAGAAATGAACCCCATGATTACCCAATTGTACCAGGACTAAAACCTAGTAGCATGAAGTGTAATGAGACTAGAAGAGTCACATTAATATTCTCTTTGGAAAACATGTCAAATACTGTCAATATAAAACAGGGTACATTTAACATAATTATACATATCCAACATCTGTCGCCTTTATATTTTGAATGACATTAAGAAGAAATTTTGTTTTTACACTTTGGGTGGTTGCCTACAGTAACTATTCTGATTTAGAGCAATCCCTGAAAATAATTAACTTTTTATCATATTTTAAAAGTTTTTAATTACATAATTTACTAATATTTTACATCTTGAAAGTTACTTCAGGCATAAATTCTTTCGGCTTTTGTGAACTGCATAGTTTGGACAAAGGCCTTTCATTCGTTATTACTAACGTAGAACTCCACGCTGGGGTGCATTCCCTGAGCAACAGTGAGTCTGTAATCCAGCTATCCGGTTCCCTGCAAACTTCCTTTTTAAGGTTTCTGTCTGGTATGAATTCTCACATGTCAGATAGGCTGTGACTGTTGAAAAAAGATCCTTTTTAAAAAACAGTTTTGTTAAGGGGACAGAGGGAAAGAAAAAGGGGATGGATGTAATAAAACAATAATAAAATGAAATTAAAAAAATAGTTTTGTTGAGATGTAATTCACGTAACATATAAATCACCCATTTAAAGTGTACAATTTAGTATGTTTTTTAGTATGTTTACAGAGTTGTGCAACATCAATCAGTACAATATAATTTTTGGATATTTTGTCCCATTAAAAAGAAAACTCATACCCATTAACAGCCACTCATTCTCTCCCATCCCCACCTCTGGACAACCACCAGTCACTTTCTGTTTCTGTGGATTTGCCTATTCTGGACATTTCATATAAATAGAATTATAAGATATGTGCCCTTTTTTGTTTCTCACTTCTTTCTCTTAGCATGTTTTCAAGGTTCATTCATGGTGTAGTATGTACCAGAACTTCATTTCTTTTTGTTGCTGAATAATATTTCATTATGTGGAATAATTATGGCCATTAGAAACATTGAGAATGATTCTAATGCAATAATAAAACAATGAGAGGGTATGGGAGAAAGGTGGAGAAGTAAAACAAGAGGAGAGGTGTAAGAAGTTCCAAGGATAGGATTCAGGAAGCAGCTGGGAAAAAGTTAGAAGGCTTAGACTGCCTGTCTTATAGCATGACATATAAATTTTAATTTTTTATCCACTGAAGTGGCCCAAAGAAATCTGTCTTTGTGATTATACAGTCATGCCAGTTTTATTAATGGGGCTTCAGACACTTTGCCTTCTCCATTGTATCTGAGGGTATGTGTTGTGACTACCTCTTTGGGTTCATGAAATATTTATTTTGGGAGTTTTTGTGGCCTTGGCTTTAATGAGCCTCACCCATATATCATACTGTTGGGACCAGCTCTGGACAAATAGCAGCATTGTCTTTACTTTAAAGTAAAGTGATGGGAAAGTCAGTTCTGCTCTTAAAAAGAGATTAGTGATTAATTCAGTCATTTTCCTTTCATTTCTTTTTGTTGATGTTAGACTTATTTCAGTTAAAATAGTTAACAATATTTGGGTGATAAGCCTAGGGGGTGATATTTTTCTTCTTAATACTTTTCTGTATTTTCCAATTTTTAAAAAAGATTTTATTTATTTTTCAGAGAGAGAGGAAGAGAAGAAGAAAGAGAGGGTGAGAAACCCAAGTGGTTTCTTCTCGCATGCCCCCAGTTGGGAACCTGGCCTGTAGCCCAGACATGTGCCTTGATTGGGAATCAAACCTACAATCCTTTGGTTCGCAGGCCGTCCCAATCCATTGTGCCACACCAGACGGGGCTGTATTTTCCAATTTTTAAAATGAACATATCCAGTTTCCAGTCAGGGCATACATAATCAGGTTGCAAGCCAGGTCTCCAGCCAGATCTTTGGCTGGAGGCAGGTGAAAGGCAATCATACATTGATGTCTGTCTCCTTCTCTGCCTCTCATCCTTCCCCCCTCTCTCTCTCAAAATAATAAAACCTGAAAAACAAATAAACAAATAAAATGAACATGTAATTCCTATTTGAGGTGAATTAATAAAGTAATAACATTTGTATAATCCTTTCTAGTTTATTAAGCATTTCTTTAAGGTAGGTATTGCTATAGTCCTAATTTTACAGATGAAGAAGATACTGTAGATCAGAGAAATTAAGTAACTTGCTCACAGTGAGACAGCTAATTAGTGATGGAGCTTAGACTCAAACTGTTTCTCTTACTGTGGATCCTGTGCTGTTTTTCATGCCATCATCCTACATCCATTTAGAACAAAGTTGTTAAATATCAGTAGAATTTTTGTACCTAGAATCAGAAGCAACAAGAATGCTGTTAGTCATAGAGTTTCCATGTGTCTTAGCCCTGGCAAGATTCTCTGTTTAAAGTCTGGTTTTCTCATGGCCTGTGTGAAAGGCCTATATGAAAAGAATGATATGAAGGTATGGTTCTGTTTCATTGACATTCAATTTCATTGAATTTCTTTTTATTAGAAAAAAAAGATGAGGTAGAGATCAGCACAAAAGTATTTATGACTGCAAAACAGAATAGTTTTTTACAACTATTATTTAACTTTAACTTAAAGTCAACTGGAACTATATATTATTTAAAGTATATTTGTAGGATTAAATTTTTAAAAAAATGTAGTGTTTAAGGTATGTTTGTGGATTCTTTGGGGAATCTTGAAGTTGCATTTGAAAAACTTTGTCTCAAGATCGAAAGAGATCTAAGAATGAGACAGATGTGAACTATGTTCCAAAGATACTTAACATTTACTTGTGTGATTGATAGAAAAGAAGAAATTTGGAGATTTTGTGTTTCTACAATTATGTTTATAATAATTATGTTTTAAAGATTTATTATGTTTAGAGGGAGGGGAAAGGAGAGAGGCAGAGAGGGAGAGAGACATCAATGTATGGTTGCCTTTCACCTGCCTCCAGCTCTAGACCTGGCTGGAGACCCGGCTTGCAATCTGGTTATGTGCCCTGGCTGGGAATTGAACCAGCGACCTTTGGGTTCGCAGGCTGGCACCTTATCCATTGTGCCACTAGCCAGGGCTGTTTATAATTTTTTTGTTTTTGTTTTTGTTTATAATTTTAATGGACCCCCAGCTAAGTATTTATATATCTACACAGTGGGAAGGTGGGCTTTTCTTTTATTTAATCTTTTTTTTTTTTTAAAGATTTTATTTCATTATTTTTAGAGAGAGGGGAAGGGAGAGAGACATCAATGTATGGTTGCATTTCACCTGCCTCCAGCCACAGACCTGACTGGAGGAGACCTGGTTTGCAACCTGGTTATGTGCCCGGGCTGGGGAATTGAACCTGCGACCTTTGGGTTCGCAGGCATCGCCTTATCCATTGTGCTACCAGCCAGGGCAAGGTGGGCTTTTCTAAGACTGTTTTATATATAGCACTGATACAACACTAAGCAGACAAAACAAAAGAACAAAAGTCCTAGGTATCACCACAGTATAAGTTGGCTCCTTCTGTTACTGTCCAGGGGTAAAGACAGCATGAAGGCAAATACTTTTAAGGGGTTTGGACTTACTTGGATCTTAATATTTCTTGTATATTTATTTAA
Source organism: Noctilio leporinus (assembly GCA_004026585.1). Lineage (NCBI taxonomy): Eukaryota > Metazoa > Chordata > Mammalia > Chiroptera > Noctilionidae > Noctilio > Noctilio leporinus. Next base: position 5,477 of record PVIW01001505.1, on the reverse strand, counting down.
GAAGCTGTTACATACTTTTTAGTTTTTAAATTACTGGTCATTTGTATACATATACAATGCCTATACTTTGTATGTTATCACAACTGAGAGTATTATTTTCAAAGTCTTCTGACAACCTTTTGGTTTTTTACTGTATGCTCAGGAAGGGGGTGAGGTGGGGCTCTCCTCGTTATCCACTGTCTACAGTTCAGCATAGGTATACTCTCTTGTGATGTTCATTGACTTGGTCACTGTTTGTCTTCTCCACTAGATTGTAGGTTCCTCAGTGGCAGGGACCATATCTGTTGTATTCATCCCTTTATTTCTAATGCCAGGCTGGTTTTAGGTGTACAATATAACTTTTTTCCCCCTAAATGAACATATGCGTTAACATTCATGTTTTAGCTACAAAGTCTTGTAATAAGAATTTTTGTGCAGCAAATATTTCCTATCTCCAGCTTTCAGACATCTGGTATAGCTGAATTTTGAACAGTCTCGTGAAATTTATAATGGACTTTGTCTGAAACAAGTAGACTATGTACCAAGAGAAAGAAATGAATGGCTACCAGCCCATTGTTTGAGATAACGAAAGTGTTAGGCTATTTTGGGTTGTGGTTCTCTCTTTCAGAGTCATTTCAACTATGCAGGCCACTTACTAAATTCATAACATGAATATATTGCCTCCTATCAGAAAGTGGTGTTGGAATTTTGCATGCCTTTATTTATTTATTTATTTATTTATTTTCTGTCACAGAGTCAGAATTTTGCAAACTTTTAAAATTGGAAGTATCTTTTAAAAATATAACAATTTAGACCAAGTACTAATATACTCATATGCTGATTACAGTGTAGTATCATACTATGAGTCATAAATTCCTCATTAAAAGATCTTTTATTTCCTTGAAACCTGTGGCAGGAAGCAAAGATAATCATGAAGTTGATCTGCTTTCTTGCTTTCTTGCTGATCTGGCCCCATCCTTTCACTGAACCATATGTCATGTCATAACAGCAGGGATATAGTTTTACATTGTAAACCAGTATTAGATTTGTATCAAAAGAAGTAATAGTTTTTAATGAACAAATTCAGAAATTAGCATGGTTTCTGTCTAGAATAATGCTCTGTGTTCAGGACTCTCGATGAGGAAGGGTGAGTCTCCCAGTTCACGGTGCTTTTAAGCAGATCTGCTCTTTAACCTTACCTATGTAGTATAGACAGGACTGGAAGGAGAAAACATAAATTTAAGGCTTTTTAAAGCCTTCAGTGCTATATAGTATAAATAGTTATTTGAGCTTTAAGAGTAAAGTTCACTCTCCCTGTCTACCTCTCTTCCTTCCTCTCTCTCTGGAAATAGTAAATAAAATCTTTGTTAAAAAAGTGAAAAGTAGTAAAGTTCAAATAAGTCTGTGAAACACTCGGAGAAGTTGGTATGTTGGTGAAAGGACCTTCCATTGGAGGCTTTCATTTTCCTTGTGTACTAAACCTGTACAGTTCTTGCAGTAAGTGTTTGGGTTGTTGGGCCATATGTATAACAAAAGTTTTGAGTCTAGGTGGCTGCTTTCCTATTTTTTCTTTTTTATCTTCTTTTTAAAATTGTTCTTTTATAGTTGTCCCACGTTTTCATCCCGTAGCTTTCCCCTGCTCCCCTTCCAGAGTAACTGTCCATCCTGTTGTCCGTGTCCTTGGTCATTTATACATGTTCCTCGACTAGACCCTTCCCCTTCTTTCCCCTTTTATCCCCCTCCTCACTGGTCACTGTCAGTCTGTTCCTTGTTTCCACATCTCTCATTCTAGTTTGCTTGTTTGTTTGCTTTGTTCATCAGGTTCCTCTTATAGGTGAGATCATATGGTATTTGTCTTTCACTGCCTGGCTTATTTCACTTAGCATAATATTCTCCAGTTTCAGTCATGCTGTTGTGAAAGGTAGGAGTTGACATCCTCCTGCTGTGTAGTATTCCATTATGTAAATGTACCACAATTTTTTGATCCACTCATCCACTGATGGACACTTGATAGGCTCCTGTGTTTATTGCCTCTGTGTCTTAGGTAGAACTGTCAGAGCTGTTACGTTGTAAATGGCAGAGCCACAGCTGTTAGTGTGGGGTGACTTATTTCACCTTGTTGTGGGGCTGTATGTTGGGGAGGGGTCTGAGAGGGAACAGTGGTGCTTGCTCTGCAGTCCTTTCTTTTCCAGGCACTTCTTCTACTTCCTGAATGGGACTGGCATCCTTCTAGCTGTTGCCCTGGTTATGGTTCCCAGAGTGGGTGGGTTTGTGGATGTTTTAGGTCCATGGGAGCCCTCGAAACAAATGGACTTTGCTGAGAGACCACCCCAACCTCCTGCCACCCCAACCTCCACTGGTTTTCAGTCTAAAGCAATTAGGTTTAATTTACCTCCTTGCTGGAGCTGTGTAGTCTGGTGTGGGGCTGGGAGCACTCCCCAGGTGTTTCTCATGGCTTTTATAATGTGTGACTGCGCTTTCCACCAGTCAGCCCCCGCCACTGCCTTGCTACCACACTACATCCTCTCCACCCCATCTCCGCCTCTCCTACCTGTCTGGATGAGTATTACTTCTTTATATTTTTGTTTGTTGGACTTCTATGCAATTTGATTTTCTGATAGTTCTTGTCATTTTCAGTTATGAGGTAGTTGTATTTCTTAATTGTTGTGGAGGAGGGTGAAGTATGTCTACCTATGTCTCTGTCTTGGCCAGAAGTCCTGAAAGAACTTTTTTTTTTAAGATTTTATTTATTATTTTTAGAGAGTGGGAAAGGGAGAGAGGCAGAGAGGGAGAAAGACATCAATGTATGGTTGCCTTTCACCTGCCTCCAGCTACAGACCTGGCTGGAGACCTGGCTTGCAACTTGGTTATATGCCCTGGCTGACGAATTGAACCAGCGACTTTTGGGTTCTCAGGCCGGCTCCTTATCCGCTGTGCCACCAGCCAGGGCTAACTTCTAATCTTAATATGCTTATTAAAGATATTGGGTCTTTAAGTTGATTAAATCTAATTAACTATGTGCATTATGTGAAGACAAATAGGGTATGATAAAGTAACAAATAAAAGGAAACTTGTATAATTAGACATAGAAGTTGGAGATTGATTGTCTTCTTTCCAATTTCTTGGTAAAAGCTTTGTAGATTTTGTTTTCTGTATGCTGGGTTACCAGTTTGGGGATGATTGATCTGGTTATGTTTCTTTTAACCCCCTCTCCCCACTCTCCTAGGCTGTCTCCCTGCTAGACTTGGTTTCTGGAGGCAAGGACTGGGCTATATTCTTCTTGATATTTCTGGTGCTGTGCTTATCCTAGTCCTTTGCTCATGGTATGCCTTCCATAGGTGTGTTGTGTTTTGATACTTGCTTTGTCAGCTAGTCATTCTAGGCTATTTCATGATGATGAGGATAGCTCACTAACCTTGCCTCCATTGAAAGGCATGGTGATTATTTTTCCTGCCCTCAAATGTTACTATATACAAATGCCTATGCAATCACAAAGAGGAACAACGACTCATAAATTATATAGTGTTGGTTACATAGTTGGACTTCTAGATTCCAAAAAATTCTTTGTTACTTCTGTCAGAAGTCAGTTAGTTTATTGAATTGGTATGAGTGTGGGATAAGTGTGTGTGTGTGTTGAGGATGACAGGTAGTGAATCTTAGAACTAAAATGTTTTACAAATATTGTTAAGTTGCAGAATGTAGAGTCTTTGGACCTTAGAGAATTTCCCGGTGATAAGATTTCCAGTTGAATGAGTTTTAAGGGGAAAGTAGCTGTATTTCATTCCATCTGGCTAGAATCCAAGTTCAAGTCATTTTTTCTTTTGAAATAAGCTTAACTTACTCCCACAAGTAAGCTTTCTGTGAAGGAAGAGAAATGGCATATTTGTTCTTCGAGTGGAAGAGTGACTTCTATTATCTAGCTTCCCCATATTTCCAGTCTTCTCTCTATCCCTACCCCCATCCCTGGAAAACTGGCTCATCTTTTATTTGTAAAGCAGACAACCTGTTTTTATTTTTACAGTTAAGCTAGATAAGGATATATTAATGGGTTAACAAATAATAGGAAAATATCTAGGCAAGTAACACTTAAATTATTATCTTATATCACTTCTCAAATAGCAAAATTAGTTATTAAACTCTAGGTATGCACAGTATAGGTTGATAGTAGGAGATGTAAGATATGGTTTCTGGCCTCAAGTAGTTAAAATACAAGTGAAATTTATAACCTTGTTTATGTTACCTAAATTATTCATGTTAAAGGGTTGTGCATTAGTACTGTAAATACAGTTTTTATTCCTTGGAATCATGGAGATAATGTGGGTGGGTCAACAGCAGAGTGAGTAGGTAGTGGGCCCCCTAGTTAGGAAAAGACCTTTGAGGACTGGCCTCAGCTGCCCTCTTCGTGTGGCACTCCAGGCCCACCGGGGTTTCCTTTTCTTCAAAGCACAGAGCTACCTTCAAAGCACAAAGCACAAATCACAAAGCATAAGCCTGCACATATGCCATTCCCTCTGCCTGAACTACTCTCTGTACTTATTTTCTTGGGTAATTTAAACTAATCCACTACTTCCATATTCAATGTTAGTATTCTAGGGACACCTCTCTGACTGCTTCCAAAACTAAAAGAGGTCCCTCTATCATATGATTTGTATAATTTTTTATTGTGCTTATCACAGTTGTTAGTAATTACTTGTGTGATTATTACTTGACATCTTTCTTTGTACAAAGCCCCAGGGACAAATACTGGCTCTGCTGTGTTTGCCCTTGAATTCTTAGCACCCATCATAATGCTTGGCACATAATAGAGTCTTGAGGAGTATTTGCCGAATGAACAAATGGCAAGACCATTTGCTGCTTCCCTATCAAAAACTGTTTTCTACTTATTTGGAAAAATATATATCATGCTGTGGGTGAGTTGTGGTGAAATTTAACTGCCAATTAGGGAGGTAGCTATTAAATCATTGTTTAGCATGGGACATTGCCTCTAGTGGAACCATTCAATTCATGTTTCCTGCATGAATACATTCTAGAGCAGAGTCCTAGGGTGCAGACTGGGATAATCCTGCCCAACACAGGATTATGCAGAATATGTAAGTATAAGTAAACATATAACATGGATTAGGAATGCTCTATTAGTTTTATTCCTTTGCAAATGAACAGAATAGCCAATTTTGGCAAAATGCATCTAGTATAAGTTATCAAGTAACAAAGTAACTTTAGATATAGGTACAAGGGAAATTAGCATACCAACATGACAAGACTTGGGAGGCAGTAGATATAATGGTTAAGAATAAGGGCTCATCAGAGAAGAAAAAGGAATCAAAGGTATCCAAATTGGAAAGGAGGAAGTCAAACTGTCATTATTTGCAGATGATATGATAGTGTACATACAAAACCCGATTGGCTCCACCAAAAACTTACTCGACCTAATAAGCAAATTTAGCAAAGTAGCTGGGTATAAAGTCAATATCCAGAAATCAAAAGCATTTTTGTATACC